>ML347483.1:0-23337 GCA_005239505.1 Nicotiana paniculata
ATCCCCACATCACACACCTGAAAATTCTTATCCTATTTTTCTATACTTGCTCTCCAAGAATTGAGAGCACAATATAAGCACACATCCATAACAATCTAGGAGGACCCGGATCTGACCCAAAAAAGAAAAGGCAGCTTTACAGTACCCCCCTCTTTGAAGTCATCTTCTTCGCTGCCCCTTAAAAAAAAAAAACAACCAGGGGACACTTAAGAGAAGATGACATCTTCTCTTTCATTCTTTGTTCGCCTCCATCGCCAGCGAGTCTAGCCGGAACTCCAACACACATCGCCGCCTCTTTTTCTTCCCGTCACTATCGACTAAACACAAAAAAGGGGGTTGACAACCTTCATCTCCTTCACTCTCCATCAGCCGCCGCCGCCTGGCCACCAGCCGTCCATCCCTTAGCCTCAACCCGCCATAAATCCACCACCCTCAACCAAGAAATCACTCAAACCAGCAAAAATGACTGTTCCAACATCTAAAACCAGTCCAAAAACCAATCACTGACGAGGTATTGTTGTTCGAATTTGAGGATCTCTCCATGTTCGACGAGTTTTCATTCACTCGAACCCGATTGTGTTGAGGTTGTTTGAACTCCGTTCGACCTCCTGTTCTTCTTCGAGTTTTCGGCGTGGTCTTTTGGTTAACGGGTCTGGTATCGCCGACTCGATCTTATTTGTAAACCAGCTGAGAAGCTCTTTGATATTTTGAAAGCTATAACAGGTCCGTTTATCGATCTATTATGTTCCTTCATGTTCTTGTTAGCTTGTTANATTTATTACTAAATATGTGTTGGTATCTTTTAATTGATTGTTGTGCCAGTTTACTTTTTAGTTTTCTTCAAGATATTTCTTTGTTTTGACCCTTTATTATATCATATGTAATTAGCCTCAATGATTCTCTGTAACGGAATAGTGTTGGAATGGGCAACAATAGTATAATATAGAAGGGCCATAATCTTTTATATCACTTGGATCGTATAATTACTAACTTTAAATAGTCTAATTTGAGGCTCCGAATAATTTGAGGCAAATTAAAATATATCATGTTAGTAAGTCTTTAATAATATTCGTAGCTTGTTTTAGGCGTGACTAATAATTATCATGACTATGGGTACGGTTCCCGTGGCATGGTCATGATACGTAAATTTCCATTCGAGTGTGCATTTCATGTGACCCGACCATAACTTCGAACAATAATAATAATAAAAATCAACATGTTGTAAATTGCGGGTGCATTTCATGTGGCGCATTTACAATGTGTCCAGAAAATAACAAGTGCACGTCATCGTGACTTGTATTAAAATAATTCCATAAATATTAAAAGCGGCTAAAAAGTGAAAAAGGCTAAAACGCACAATAGGTTTAAAAATATGTAAATAATCAGATAATTTAGGCCAAATATTAATAGTTAAGCGACCGTGCTAGAACCACGGAACTCGGGAATGCCTAACACCTTCTCCTGGGTTAACAGAATTCCTTACTCGGATTTCTGGTGCGCAGACAAATTANGTAGAGGAAAAAAGGAGGTGTGACACCATGTGAGTGAGACTGAAGAGTAATGGCTGAGTGAGGCCGAGAGCCTGTTATTGAGACAGTTATGAGATCGGACTGCACACCGCAGCGATATTAAATCATGCCTTTGTTGGCTTGATATGGCGCTTGG
This sequence comes from Nicotiana paniculata, assembly GCA_005239505.1. Taxonomy (NCBI): domain Eukaryota; kingdom Viridiplantae; phylum Streptophyta; class Magnoliopsida; order Solanales; family Solanaceae; genus Nicotiana; species Nicotiana paniculata. The sequence continues at coordinate 1,666 of ML347483.1, forward strand.
GCCACTAGGGCCCCTCCAGAGTCTTTACACTTCTAGTGAGCGCATTGATGATGAGGGATGGATCTTCCCTGGACATGGATCTTGTCCGAAGCTGATGTTATGTGAGGGATGGATTTTCCCTGGACATGGATCTTGTCCGAAGCTGATGTTATGTGAGGGGTGGATTTTTCTTCGGCATGGATCGTGTCCGAAGTGGATGTTATGTGAGGGATGGATCGTCCCTGGGCATGGATCTTGTCTGAGTGTTGTATTTTGGAGATGGACTTTCTCCGTGGGGGCTGGACTGGCCTTTTTCCTCAGTAAGGAGTGACTACGGTCACCAGTGTTTATGCATATTCCGGGATGGAACTTCCCTGGGCCTGAGAGCCATATATAGTACTGAGTGGATCTCTGTGGGAGAGTTGTGAGCACTATGTGCATTTTCACACTATGACATATTGGCATGTAGAACATATGGAGGTATATCTAGCATATTCTGTTGTTATTTTATGATAAACTGTGAACATGCCTAAATTTTGTACTTCTGAGTATTGAGGTTTAGTCTGTCACTACCTCTCAGCCCATAGTTTGGGTTTGTTACTTCTGAGTTGGTGTACTCACGTTACCCCCTGCACCTTGTGTGCAGATCCAGGTACACCGGGACCCGGTAGTGGATATTGAGTAGCGGTCAGCGTTTTCATTGGTTTTGTCGAGGTAGCAGCTGGCGATCGCGACTTCGTCGTCTCTTCCTTATTCCACCTATTGCACTTATTTTGAGACTATGTTGTCTATTTTTTCATTCTTTATTTTTTTTTTATATATAGCAGCTCGTGACCGGATCGGGGGTTGTAGGTTTAAATTTAGTTTTTCAAATATTGTTTTAAACTTCAGATTCTTAGTATTATTAATAAATTCGTTTAAAAATCGCATTTTTACTGAAAATTGAATTTAGCTTAGTTAAAAAGGGAGGCTTGCCTGGTTCCACGACATACGCCATCACGACTCCGAAATTGGGTCGTGACAAACTATTTCATCAATAAAAAAAAAGGTTACATTCATCTTGATGTCAATTGTTATCACACATAGTTCATTCTTATTCTAGATTGTATACACTTTTTATTGATAAACGAAAAATACGTGCAACGCACGTAGAGCTCACATCGTATGAAATTGTCATTTAATTATTATTTTAATATTTAAAACTTTTAGACTAATAATTACCCTTCCTAATATAAACTATGTAATAGTTCTTAATGTTTAAGAATTTAATATCGTGTAGGATTTTACTTATATAGATATATATTTTTTCCTTATTGAATATAATTCGATTTTTTTTAAAATACTTAATGTAGTTTAGATTTCTATGATTCCTGCAAGTTTTTGTTAGTATGCCTAATATTTAAGAGTACTATTTTCTTTTCCTACATAACTTTTCCAAGAATAAGAAAAAAGGTAGTGTGTTATTGAAAAGTCAAAAAAGCCTTCACTAGATATTAGTCCACTCGAGTATCATCACTACATTTTATTTTATTTTTAAACTAACCAATTTTTAATTACTTTCTTATCTTCTTATTTTATATATAAATTAATATTGACAATTTTGATGTAACTTTTTAATGGTTGTATTGATTGGAAGATGATGATAATAACTAAATTTAGCAAGATTGTTGCAGGGAGATCAAAATAAAATCTCTATTCTTCTTTATATTTGGTTAATGACATTACGAATATATTATAACTAATGTATAAGACCTTGCAATCGATTAAGTAAATTTTTGTAACATATTTGGATGCTTTTTTTCGAACATATTTTGCAATTAAAACTAGTAACCTTCCTACTTTCAATTGAAATTTGGGTCTCGCCAGTTTTTCAAATTTGAAAATACATTTTCAAGTGAGATTGAAAAAATTATAAGATTTTGATAACCAAACATTGTTTTCAAAAAAAAAAATTGAAAAAAAAAAGAAAATAGTTTATAGAAGATGAAATTAAAGTATCTTGATGAGTTAATAGATCTTCGTCATTTTCAACGCTTTATTTGAAGATCTTTCTAGGTCATGACTTTCTGTCTTCGTCTTTTCAACGCTTTACTTGAGGATCTTTCTAGGTCATCGCCTTCTGTCTTCACATATACCCCAAATAGTTGACATTTTGCATTCACCATAACCTCCAACTGGCCCAACTTTGATCATATTCATATTCTCTCTAAGTAATTGTGGTGATAAACTTGTGTGGGTAAGTATGTTCTAATAATTGTTGTTCTTTGACGTTGGAAAAACCCTTATTATATAGAGTTCCTTTTGCCTTGGTCATATCCTTATAGGAAAACGAATTAGGTCTCAAAATTCAAAAAGAATTAGTTATATAAGAAATTCTTATATTTCTGTTTCTCCAAATCCTAAAAGAATTAGTAATATATAAGGCTTCCTATCATAATAATATTGATTGTATGCTTCTTGTTATAATTAAAGATATGGAAGGAAAAAGTTCGTGAAATTTTCTAAATTCGCTTTTGAGTTCAAATTTTGATTCACAATTTCCTATTTGTCCAAGGAGAAACTTTTTCAACTCATCAACATAATAGAGATAGTGGCTAAACCTAGTTGAATGGTGGTATCATTCTAATTACCACAATGGATCTAGTTAACATCGTTGTTTGTTTCAAATATTTTTAACTACAGTAGCGAAGTAATGCTATAGAGAACATATATTGTTACTTAACATGGAAATGGTTCCAAAAAAAATTTGACCGTTATAGCAAAGTATTGTTATAAAGGATGTGCATATATTATGCGGAAAAGACCTAAAAATGCCACTCAACTAACGAAAATGACCTACCTATGCCATCCGTTAAAAGGTCGACCTATCCATGCCACTAACGTTATACTTTTAGTCTATTCATGCCACTAACCTTATAGTTTTGGCCTATTTATTTCATTGTTCACTAACAATTCAATTTTTTGATTTTTAAATAATAAAAATTAATTTTTACCCCACATTTGCCACGTGTCTTTATATTACTGGTTCTTCTTTACCTGATCCTACATTTCTTTTAACCATGATTATGTATAATTAACCATGTCCAATACGATAAAATCCAACCATCTTTTAACCCAATCCTTAATTCCTTGTCACGACTCAAAATCACTGTTCAATTTGATTTATAAAAATTCACTGATTCGATTTCAAACTAAACAATGATTTTTACAATGCTTTGTATTTATTTGAAATTGATGTTGTGTTTATTTCAATTCATTTTGTAAAAATCTAAATCTTAGAAACTCATGATTTGTACTACCAGTTCTTGAAAAATGTATTAAGGTTCAGTTATTTTATCATTTATTTATCTAAAAAAAATCTCATTAAATTGGATAGTTGTTAATTGGCTTACCTAGCGGGTTGGACTAAATGGCATCACGACTAGTTGAATTTTGAGCCGTGACAAGGAATTAGGGTTGGGTTAAAAGATGGTTGGATTTTATAGGGTTGAGCATGATTAGTTATACATAATCAGGGTTAAAAGAAATGCAGGGTCAAGTAAAGAAAAACCAGTAATATAAAAACATGTGGCAAATGTGGGTTTGAAAAATTAATTTATTATTTAAAAATCAGAAAATTGAATTGTTAGTGAACAATGGCATAAATAGGCCAAAACTATAAGGTTAGTGGCATGAATAAACCAAAAGTATAACGTTAGTGACATGGATAAGCCGACCTTTTAACGAATGGCATAGATAAGCCATTTTCGTTCCGTATATTATAACATAGCATGAAAAATTGGCCAACGAAAATTTGACCGTTACAACAAATCATTTTTATAGAGAATGACTTTTATAGTCTTATAGAATGGTTGGATTGTATCATAGGGAAGACACAATTTACCTTAAAAAGAAATATAAGTTTTGCGCAATGACGAAATAAAAAAAAAAATCATGCCATTGTATCACATAAAAAGCAACTGATACAAACATTAATTAGTAACCTTACAATCAGGGGCGGACCCACATGGAGTCAAGAGGGTTCATATGAACCCGCTTCGTCGAAAACTAACACTATATGTATAGGTATATTTTTCTGTCTTCAAACAAGTAAAGGCATAAATTTTATTTTGGACCCGCTTTAAACAAGAAAATCTCCTAGCATGCTGGTGAAGAGAGTTCAAACTAGCCACATGATCTTGAGTTCGAAACCAGCAAGTTACATATACCCTTTGTTTTTGGTTTTTTTAATATAGTCTCTTTTCCCATAAAACGACGTCGTTTAGGTTTTTATAAAATACCCCCAAATCAGCAAAACAACCAGAATAGAATCTCAATCCCTCGAAGCCTCTTTTTCTCATTCTCTGTTTCTCTCTCTCTCGTTCAATTTATTCCCCAAATCAGCAAAACCATCAAAATCTAATCCCAAGTCCTCTATGTCGATGCCTCTCTCTTTCTCTCTCTCGCTCAATTTTAAAGAGAATCGCCTCCTCCTCCGTTAGCGGTTAGCCCCTGTCGACTGTTGAGTTATCATTTCCGCCATTGTTTGCGACTCTCAAGTCTCAAAAGAAGACGAAACACCAGTTTTCTTCTCTCCATCTGCTCGTCCATCGGTCCGTCGATTTTCAGACATCATTTCCGATAGAAAGTGAGTTTTATTAATTTCTCAGTCGATATTCATTTGATTACCTTGCTCAACATTCTTTGAGAAATCAATGTTTATTTTTAATTTTTTTCACGCTTGGCTTTTCAGATTTTTACCAACATTTTGTAAGTTTATAAGTTTTGGCATGTGGAGGAAAGCTGCAAATTAACAGGTGTTATTTTTCCTAGTTATGCAAATTCCTTGTATCGGACAATAAAATGTAGAAATATCAACTTTATTATAATCAAGCAAATTGACTAACTTGTGAGTATTTGAAATATAGTCTTTTGGATAATAATGGGTTTTATTAAAAGTTTCAGAGTTCTTTTTATTTATTTTTTTGCTAAGTAAAACTTCAAATTCTTGGGGAAATTCTTTGCTAAGCTGAAGTTCCCAAGTTATAAAGACAATTACAAAGACAAAAGCTGAAGTTTTATCTTTGTAAACTGGGGAATTTCAGCCCATTATGCTGAAGTTTTGTCTTTATAATTGGGGAACTTCAGCCCCGTATGCTGAAGTTCCCTAGTTACAAAGACAAAACTTCAGCTCTAGGGCTGAAGTTCCCCCCAGTGTAACTGGGGGGAACTTCAGCCCCGTATACTGAAGTTTTTGTTTTTATAACTGGAGAACTTCAGCCTCGTATGCTGAAGTTCCCTAGTTACAAGTTTTTGTATTTATAACTGGGGAAGTTCAGCTCGTATGCTGAAGTTCCCCAGTTACAAAGACAAAACTTCAGCTCTAGGGCCGTATGCTGAAGTTTTTGTTTTTATAACTGGAGAACTTCAGCCTCGTATGCTGAAGTTCCCTAGTTACAAGTTTTTGTATTTATAACTGGGGAACTTCAGCTCGTATGCTGAAGTTCCCCAGTTACAAAGACAAAACTTCAGCTCTAGGGCCGTATGCTGAAGTTTTTGTTTTTATAACTGGAGAACTTCAGCCTCGTATGCAGAAGTTCCCTAGTTACAAGTTTTTGTATTTATAACTGGGGAACTTCAGCTCGTATGCTGAAGTTCCCCAGTTACAAAGACAGAACTTCAGCTCTAGGGCCGTATGCTGAAGTTTTTGTTTTTATAACTGGAGAACTTCAGCCTCGTATGCTGAAGTTCCCTAGTATCTTGACGATTTTGATGAGAACATAATGGTTACGCTCAAGAATCAACTTGAAACTTATATTGTTGATGTTCGTGATTTTGATGAAAGGTTCTCAAATCTACAAGGACTTGTTGATCTTTCTGAAACGCTAGTTAAGACAAAGAAGCATTTGAATTATCCATTTGTGTTTCACCTTATGACATTTGCTTTGCTTCTACCAGTTGCCACTGCTGCAGTTGAAAGAACTTTCTCGGCGATGAAGTTGATCAAGAGTGAATTGCGAAACCGAATGAATGACAAATTCATGAGCGGTTGTTTGGTACCTTATGTAGAAAGAAAAATATTTAATACCATTTCTGATGAGACTATTATAAATACGTTTCAGGAAATGAAAACTCGTAGAGGACAGTTGCAATAATATATTTTATTAATATATAATTTTTGTTGACCTCTTTGTATATTTGTTTGTTTGCATTTTGAACCCGCTTGATAAATATCCTAGGCCCGCCACTGCTTACAATAATGAAAAACAATATTCTATAATAGATCGAAATGTACTGATATTATAAGAAAATCTTTACACTATCATTACATATTTACTTAAGCGCTATCTAAAATTGCAATTCTACATGCAAACCCATGTTAATTTACCATAATGCACAGTTAATACATCACGTCTTCAATTTCTGAGAGAAACCCTAAGTTAATTTACCATAACTTTACCCCTTCGGGATTGTCCGATTGGTTTGGAGGGTGGTTATCCATACGGATGACTTGTGATCGATTCTCCTCTCAATGCCTTCTGGGTTGAGCCTGTCCCACGCACTTGCCTAGTGCAGTTTACATCCCCTGTGTGATTTGCAAGCTAATACACAGGGGGAGGTTTACCCAGTACACACAAAATGCTCACCACAAAGTGCTCACCCGAAAGGGCAGAAGTTGTGGCAGAGGTTGTAGCGGTTGTGGGTTTCCGCTCTTACAAAAAAAAAATGTTTACCATTGAGGAGGGAATCGATTGGTGCACGGCCTAAACAAAGGCGTTATAAAGATGTCTCCTCAAGAGGACAGTACAAATGTCTCTTCTCAAGAATCGCCTTTGTCAACTCAGTTGAAGAAATCCATGAATGCAATAGAATAACGTGCACGACAACTACTGGGCAGTCGGGTGCACTAAGCTTCCGCTATGCGCGAGTCCGGGGAAGGGCCGGACCACAAAGGTCTATCGAACGCAGCCTTACCCTGCATTTCTGCAAGAGGCTGTTTCCACAGCTCAAACCCGTGACCTCCATGCACGACAATTACTAAAATAGATAATCTGAAAACTAAATAATGTAATAGGCAACCCTTCTCCACTTAAGCTTCATATATTAGAACAACTTTGGAGTCATAAACTAGGACAACATACTATTAAGTTCAGTCAATTGTCCCTACACAATAAAGCTAAGGAACTTGTTAGTTTCGCCCCATTGCATTTCTTACACGTTGCAGGACACGCACAAACTCGTGAAACAACATGAAATCTAAACTTGCATGACTATCAGTATCTGCAAATAAATTACCTTTAGAAGAGTATGTACATGGACTCTGGCATATGATGAAATCAAAACCACCAAACTTCTTTATCAAGACTTCTACCTTGTTACTGGTCAACTTCTGAATGTCTTCAATCTGCACAAGTTCTCCTGTTTGTCCCGAACTACTCCACCATTGCTTGAGAATTCTCCGATTTTTCTCAGAACCCTCTACGGAGACAACAACTTTTAAGCGAATTCCAAGGCGATGCAATGCAATTTCAGCTCCACCAGTTCCAGTAAAGATTGACAAAACTGTCAATCCTCCAGGGTACAGAGACTTCAATACAGAGAGGTGATAAGCCAATGTATCTATCTGGAAGCAATGTTTCAGCGATAGAAGTCTTTCCATCAGGCTAAACCCAGCATTTCGAGTGTGATTTTCTGGGTATCCAAGAATGCGTTCTATTTGTTCTGGCCCTACAGGTGCCAATTTGTAGCGACCAACCCAGACTAGATTCAATATCTGGCACTGGTGGAGGATATCTCTCTGTCTGTCAACTGCAGGAAACCCCTGGGAATCACTTACTGTTCTTTCAAGCCTATCACAAAGCTGAGATATACAAGAAGTCTCAGAATTGATGCAGCTCAAGTGTTGTCTCGTATCCCATGATGGCCACCATTTTTTGCTATTAGGAACTATTTCTTGAATCGTCATTGGTGGTTTTGGAACAATGTGAAATCGCTTTTCAGTAGGAAGATTATGTACATAACCTTCTTTACGACTCAGGGCTGAGAAAAGTTGAGTATTAACAAATTCTGGCTCAATGGCATGCAAAAACTGAGATATTCTTACCCAAGAGTCATGAAATAAGTTCATTACATTCCCATAAAAGAAATAGGGAGCTTTAGCCGCTTCCTTATCGAGGGTCCTGCATGATTTGGGCATAGACAATTTCGGTGTCTCTTGGCAATCCAGCACTCTTGATCTTTGGTGAATTGCTCTTCGAGAAACCGGAGTCCTCGTGGTGTTGAATGGCCCTAAGTTTCTAGTGGTCATTTCTTGCCATGCAGGGCCAAGAGAACTGCTAATGGCTTCATCAAACTCTGGTTTCGGTCTTTTTAAAGTGCCTATCTCATTAATATAGTTCTCCTTTGGCCGTTTCCCTTTAAGCTTTTCCAGTAGGTTAAGGTCTCTAGATTCAGAGGTATCCATATCATATTCCTCTTTCTTAACAGCTAGTGGATGAAATCCAATTGAACCAATTCTGCCGAGCGAGTTTAAGAGATGCTGCAAACAAGTAATAAAACAAAATAAAGTTAGACAGTATTCTCAAACGGAAGTGCTCTATAAGGAAATAAGATCTCAGATAAAACAAAAAGTATCATAACAAAAATAGGAGGAGAACATCTACACGTCATTTGAAAAAATACGATAGTTTGTCTAAATTAATCTAGTTGTACTACTGTCTTCACAACTTTAAGCTTCAGGGATCACAGTAGAGAAAAAGGACCAGAGCATGTCAATAGTTGACATCTTTGATGAGCAAAGATGGTTGTCGCAACTGCTTGAAACCTCTTTGCTCTGTCGTTGTCCTATTTTTGGTCCCAAACTAATTAAAGCAAGCTATCTGATCAACAAATAAGAAAGTACCAAATTTGTGAGTTTTATGGCACTACGAAAAGAAAAAAGGAGACATTACCCTGTCCATTCTTCCACTAGTAGGATCTATAATTGAATTTGCGAGCTCTTCAAGAGGAACTTCAGAACCTAAAAGGCAGATAAATGAAGCATCTGTTTAAACCCCTGGCTGAAAAAGAGAGCTTAAAGACAGTAAGGAAATAATTTACCAAATAAGAAAGGCTGCAGTAGAAACACTGCAATTGCAAGAGGCAAATAGTTACCGGTGGAATAGACACTAGCAAAGATGTAATTTGCTCACCATACTTCTCAATAACGGCAGATACTTCATTCTCAGAGAAACCCATTTCAAGCAATTTTAATGTCTTCTCCATGATCTTAAACATAGCCTCGGTGCTGCATTCCTAGACAACAAAGGTGATATTAATAGCACATGCCTCTTGATCAATGGTAGCAAATAAGACATTTAGGCTCATTATGGAGCAGGTTAGTTATAGAAAATATTCCATTCTTAAAATTACACTCAAGTCAGAAAGAAGGAAAGGAGTATAAAACAGTTACATGAAGCAATTTAATATTTGCAAGTGTGATCTTTGCTCCAGGTATATGACAAAGAGCCTCCTATAATAAATTTTAAGGACAGTTGACTCAAAGGATCACTTTTCCGTACAGTGAGCTATATGACATCTCTTTGGTAGATCTACAGCTAGATTGGGCGATCTGTCCAGTTAATGTAACTTCAGCATATTAGCCTGTCCACCCTTCTGGTACTCTTCTTATGTTTCACGGTTTTTTCTCCTACCAAAGGCTCAAAAAAGAGTTCACATAAATCACTAACCTTGATCCATTCTTTAATCTCAACAACAGAATCATCACCGTTATCTTTTTTACAATTCTGAGCTATTCGAGCAGCAAATATTACATTCACTAGTTCGTTGACAGGAGCAGCTTCACCTGCATGCAGCATGAGGAGTACTTAGTTTAAATGATTGCCTATTTAAAGCAAAAAGAAAGAGCAACGAAGATAGCATGATTAGGAGGATTCTGCTTAAGAGATGAGAAGAACCATAATACCACAAGAAAAATCCTAGAACATTTTTGAAATACACAAAAAGCTACAGCTATTTCACATACCAAGTTTACCAATTGCAAATTCGACTTCGTCCAAAGAGAAACTCATTGCTAATAAAGATGCTCTCTTGTGATCATGAACTCCACCACAAGGATCAGGCTCCTGCAATAGAAAAAGATGGAGACAACCCAAGCCGCATATCCTCTTTATCTTTCTTAATTTTAATATTATCTAAAAACACATAGGCTAAGAGCTTGAAAGCATATTACCCACAGTTTTCATTGCATAGGATTTTATTCCTACAAATGGCATACAGACTGAAAAGCAATATGCATGAGCGTGAAGTACATAGATTATTCTACATCTAATATGAAGTAGCAATATGCATCAGTGTGCAAAGTTGGGGTACACATTGATATTGGAACGATATTCATTAGCAATGACCAATTTATCATTAAAGTGAACAGCCCATTATTGTACCAAAAGGCTTCCTGTTCTATACACCACGTTGAGAAAGGCCAACCACTAATATACCATAATCTTTTTTAGTGGAGCAATATAACTTCATTCAAAAAAATGGTTTTGAATAAGGAAACAGACTTTTTCTTTCATTGCTTCTTTCAGTGGCAAAAATTGCATATGTTTGCCTTCATATCTCCAAGGCGGGCCATGTTTCATTGGTATCAGTTGGATATCAAAAATGATTTCTTCATGCCGAACTCGCTGAGGAGTTCTACATGGAGCACCCTCCGGAGTTTGTTGCTCAGGGAGAGTCAGGGTTAGTGTGTCGACTACGCTGACCTCTGGATGGACTGAAGCAATCACCAAGGGTATGATTTGATTGCTTTAGCGCTATTGTCCAACAATTTGGCGTGCTTCATGCTTCAGAGTGAAGCTCATCACTCTGTATTTTATAAACATCCTCATAATAATAAACACATATTATTGGTCGTTTACGTTGATAACATTGTTTTAGCAGGCGAATATCATGAAGGCATTACTCAACTTAAGCAGCATCTTGTCAGTTACTTTCAAAACAAAGATATGGAGAAACCACGATACTTCCTATTCCTAAGCATCGAGGTGGTACGATCTTGCAGTGGAATTGTCATTTGACAAAGGAAGTATACTTTGGACATATTGGAAGACACAGGCATATTGAGTTGCTAACATATTGATACTCTTGTGGACCCGAATGTTCAGCTTCTTCATGGACATGGGCAGCAGCCCTTGACAGACCCTGATCGTTATCGAAGATTGGTTGGCAAGCTCAAATATCTCATGATCAAACGAACAAACACTCATTTGCTACCAATTTTGCTAGCCAGTTTTTCCAAGCTCCTTGTGAGAGTCATTAGATACAGTGATTGATTCACATTTTAAAGTATATCAAAGGTTCACCTGGACATGGTCTATTGTACGAGGATAGTGGACATGCAAATAATATTGGATACTCCGATGCAAACTGGGAAGGATCTCCTTCGGACATAAGATCCACTTCAGGGTACTTCCTAATCGGAGGAAATCTAATATCTTGGACAAGAAAAAAGAAAGAGGTAGTAGCTAGATCAAGAGCAGAGACAGAATATCGAGCAATGGCTTTGTCTACGTGTGGGCTTATACGTCTAAAGCAACCTCTTAAAAAGTTAGATGTGGAGGAGATGCACCAATGCAATTGATTTGTGACAATCAAGCTGATACGCTGTTTTAAACCAAGTGTTTCCTGAGAAAATGAAGCATATAGAAGTAAATTGTCATTTCTCTCGACAAAAGATTGAGCCAGGGTGCGTTGCGGCAGGTTTTTTGGCAACTGGAATGATCAGTTAACATATATTATTTCAAAGTCACTTCGTTGCAACAGAATAGAGTATATTTGTAGCAAGTTAGAAGTATACCAACATATGCTGCAACTTGAAGGGGAGGGTAAAGAATTAGAAAATTCTTAATAGGCACGAGCGCATTCCTTGTAAATATAGAAAAGATTTAAAATCCTTATAATTCTGTGATTAGAAATAGGAATTACTTTTCTTTCCTTTTTAAAATTACTTTCCTTTACATTTTGGGATTACTAAGAAACACTATTTAAACCCCAAACATGCTTGAGGGAATAATGAAGCAATTCATTCCTAACATCTCTTCTTTCCCGAACTTACAAGAGCATTTATTATCAGACAATGACTTGAATTATAATTCATTGATTTCTCATCAAAAAACGTAGCAGACTTAAGCTACATAAAGAATTATACACATAAAAATAATGAAGTGTCTGATAACCATGTCCCATAATTTTCTAAGTGGGTCTTCACATCATACTAATATCCATACCCATGCTACATGGGAGAAAAATATCTTAGAAAATGTCAAGATCTCTTCGACATTTTTGTTTGCTCAAGCATTTGTTTTTCTTCTATGTATATTTACAAATTAGAAGTTAACATAAGTGTACCTTCAACAATTTTTCCAACCTAATTACTTTTAAGCTGTGAACCTCTTGGAATATAAGCATCCATGTCAAGAGGACTATCCATTTATCCAAACCAAACTCCACAATTGTATTAGAAAGTTTACTCGTTAATTCTTATAACCTAGTAAGTAGTAACCAACATTCACAGAAGCACGTAACTCACATCACGTAGAACCATATTACTTTACCTCTTTTATATGTACATCTCTGTCATACTTGGCAGAACTGTTTGTGTCCTCATCATCACCAAACAAGCTATCCAGAGAATCTGACGATTCTGCTCTAGGAGGATCCTATTAAAACACATTAACAACAATTAGTTCTGGTTATTCTGATGATCATTATACAAATGATGGCATAAGGAATAATCTACAAATGAGTGGCACAATGTTCTGCATCCATCATTAGCACAATTTGTGAAGTGCACTATATTTTCATTGAACGCAACAAATCTACTTTGTTTCTAATATCAAACCTAACAGGAAATAAACTTGAACAGAGGAAAATCAAAGAAACTCAAGAAAATTAACCTACTATTTGAAGCAGAAGCTGTTCTATGAAAACGTGAGAAGAAATGGTATAAAGGCCCTCCTGGAAGGACCCAAATGTGCCATAACTGGAAGCAAACAATCGGTAACCACAGATGATTTTACTTTTAAGTCCTCTTATTCGTCATCATAAATTTCAAATGTATCACAAAATAATACCAAAAAGCAAAGAACTTGAAAGCATAAATATTAAAGAAAATAGCAGGAGCAAAGCTAAATTTGACTTCATTGGTTTTTCTAAGAGAAAAAAATGAAGCGAATCATTTATTTGCTTGGTGAACATCTATGTTACTCGGACTCTTCCAAAATGTTGTTGGGTGCGTGTCGGATCCTCCAAATTTAGTGCATTTTTGGAGGACCCGACACGGGTGCGGCAGCATTTTCGGAGAGTCCGAGCAACATAGTTGAACATGTGGGATCAGAGAAATACCTTTCTATTTTTTGTTTTTTTATTGTTATAAATACTTCTTTTTGTTTTTAAAGAACAAACTGAGAAGACCAAAAGTAGCCCCTTGTAACCTTTATAGTGTATATATGTCTGACCTTTTAATGAATGCACAGCATTTTGGGGAAAATTAAAAGGGGAAGATAGACACTCGATTAAGGAGATAGACCAGCATATTCTATATTTCTGCTTATGATTTGAAAAAGAAAAAGATGAATAGCATAGTAAATTATTTAAGACACAGAAAGTATACCGACATTTTGCCAAAGTACTACTCAGTTTATTAGTACCACAAGTAAATATCTGTAGAGGGGCACTTAATAGCTACCTAACCAGACACTGAGGACCCTAGAAATAGAAGTTTTATATGTCCAACTTCTTTGATAGACTACGTTATCATTCATTCTTTTCTCTGGAAATAAACATCAAATAGAAAACTTTTATGATAAGAAGTTTTACATTGAAAGAAGTAAAAAGGTCGTGAGGGTGCTTGACAGTTAGACAAAGAGGAGTAACATGTTGCATCAACACATTATTTAACGCAAGAAAGGAGCAGCATCAAAGAAAAAACAGAAGTACCACACATTAGAAATAGTTACTTACAGAATTTGCAACAAGAGTCTCCAGTAGCAAGTCAATGTTGTCTTCACCTAGATTGAAAAGAAAATATCCCTTCTTACGTTACTCAACTGTAATAACAACCAAACTCTTAAGAAAATTTATGAGTTGGAACCCTTGGTATTCTTTACTTTTTTCTTTACTTTAAGGTGGTAGCCTTGGTATTCTTTCTCAAAAACTCAGTAGCAAAACAACTTGCCAACACAATCTCACAATAGATTAAAGCAGAAGTTAGTTTTCCACTACATACCATTTTCCTCAATTGCTTTGTCAACAAGTGATGCATTGAAACCCATAGCCAGAAGAGATGATCTCACACTGCTGCCTGATGAGCTTGCAATATTGTCCTACAGATGCATTAGCATAAAAAATAAGATGATTACAGAGGTGATGAATATTAATGCTAACACCTGATGCTAAACAATATTACCAAGGCAGCATATGCGTCGACTTCGAATAAAACATTGCAACAAAAATATTACCAAGGAGGAAAAATCAGCTGAATGCATTATTTCTTTCCTTACCCCTGTAGGCCTTGTATATGTGTATAGAGATGGAAATTCACAATATGGATCTTCAACTTTAGGCATGATTCCACTCACACCTTCGGGCTTCGAAGAATTTTCACTATCTGAATATTCTGGTAACTCACACTAGAATAAAACAAAGAATGATTAAGAACACAAGCAATGGAATAGCACCATACACCTTAAATGTTCATATGTATACCATTTTAATGTGAAACTGGAGGGAGCAAAGTTAGACAATTGTCTCTTATGTGCCGCAACAAAAGCATAAAACTGTGCTTTCCTTGAGCCTTTTGCAGGTAAAATTGAATAAATGATACTCAAGGGTAAAGAAAGAGCGAACAATCCTGCAGCCAAAAACAACTGAGTCATTCGAATCAAATGCTGAGTAATATAGCGGAGCTCAGCTTACATAGGATTGAGGCATAGTCCTTGTTGTACTCTAAGAAAACGCTGCATCCCAGATTGGAAAGCTTTGGGCAGTGTCTTTCTTTTTACAAAGTATCAAATGGGCAGAGAGTTTGAAAGGTAGTAACATGCAATGAAGTAGCAGACCAAACACTTGATAGGTGGACTCCCTTCTGATAATCATTTGCTGAGACTTTCATCTTCTATGGGTCAAGTAATAAAAACCCAAATAGTAGTTACAAAGAAAGTTTTAACCTTTTTAAGTTTTGGTTACATCCTCTATTGAAAATCCTAAAACGTTGCAATGCACGCAAGTTGGGCCAGACACCGCCGTCATAAAAACAACACAACAACAATAATAATAATAATAATAATAATAATAATAATAATAATACCAAAATATCAAGCCGGTGCAATCGTCTTCATCATTTATTTAATACTCCAAAAAACCTTTTTCTTCTCCACTCGAATATTCTTTTTCTTTTTTATGACAGTCATGGGAACCAGCTTATGCGCACCTTGACTATTCCACCAAGTACGTGCTATCTCCCACCAGCAGAGGTAAGCAAAGGCTTAGGAAGATGGAAGGAAATCACCTAGTGTTTTTTTGTTTATATTAATATCTCAATTACTATAAGTATTAGGTGGACTAATTATTCTAGTCCAAACTAATTCCAACCAAGTAACATTTCAACCCCCCTAAAAAAAAACAGTTCAAGGTTAAAGAGCTACTGGGAGGCAGTGTACAATTTAACTTGAAACAGGCAGTAATTAAGTACTTAATTCGCCAATGTTCAACAACGAAGCACATAATCAAGTAAAACACAAACGCCTAAATTTTCCACCACTTCAATTTTGATATTTACATAGGCATTAACCAACAGCGTCAAATTGATTCTATGTTTTCATGTTCAAGTGCATGAAAATTTAGAAAATTAATTGTGCACGTACAAATTTTACCGGCGGGAGAGAGAAACGAAAGCTGGCCTTAAGCTGCGGCTAAACTGATCGGAGACTTCGCCGGAGGGTGAAATTCAGACTGCGAGCTTAACTCAGCAGTAGGTGAAAATAAAATATTGGAGTTCGTGTAACTTCGGTTACAGCATTTTTACCCATTTAAGAAACGGTTCAAGACGGAGCGAACCACGAGACGGGAGATCAACGGCTGAGATTATCTTGTGACCAACATGTACGGGTAGATGCCATATGTTACCGACATTTTCCAAATTTTACCCTATACAGTATCCAATTACATATTTTCTCTTTTTATTATCCTTACATATTAGATGTGTATTTATTTGAGAAAATGACAAAATAATAATCTCTTATGTTCGAAATAAGATAAGTAATCTTTTAAATAACTCCCAATTAATTTTGGTCCTTCAAATTTATAAAAAACTGAGCATTTCTTTTATCTCAGTAAGTTTAACTATCAGGATGTTTACCTCGAAATACGAGTAATAATTAAACTTATAATGTAGTTATAAGGATATATGATTTAATTCAATGTCAATTGATAAATAGCTAAATAAATAAAGGAATTAAATAATTAAAATGGATCAAACCGGTGTAGTAGCAAGTTATTGACCCCGATCGGAATTAAACTCGAGATCAAGTGCCAAGAGCAGCAATAATAATATGAACAATAAGAACTATAAAGAGTTAAGAGCGAATAAAAGAGCGAAATGCTTCGTATTTCTCAGTAATGGCGTAAGTGGTGAGTGCGTATGATGATAATAATGATAAAATCTTTTTTTACAAATGAATAGGATTCCTCTTTATATATTAGAGGAATCCTAAATAAGGTATGACTCTAATTTTGGAAGTAAAATACACGATTGATATCATTAACCGTTAATGGTTCTACCGGTTCCGAGATTCTCGCCAGGATTGGTGATCGATTACGGATATCTCGTGATTATGTTACTACGACGTTGATCCAGCCTGATCTCGATCCCTCGGTCTTCTCGTTCCTCGAGCTCGGACTTGCTTTGATATAGGTTCACTATCGAGGCATACCCGCGAGCCCATAGAATCGGGTACCCTCGATTTTTACCGTATACAGATTGTCCCCGCGTTTCTTGGAATGAAATGATAAGAAACGATTTAAGCTTCGATTTCTCGATGACGTCGCCTCCGTGACGTAACCGATGGATGTGACCGGAACGTCCCTTCGGTTCGCTTCCCAAGAACCATCAATCTTTGTCAGTCGCCGGTTAGCCACTAGTGATACCGAACCGTCGTTTTAAGTCTATAAATACCACATTTCCAATTGATTTCAAATTTTACTTTGCTTTAAACTTCACCTTTGCTTTGATTAAATCTTTCAACATTCAAGCTTTCCTTGCCTTCTTCATATCTCCGCTAATCTTACCCCTACTTTCTGCTTTTCTCACTTATATCCATGGCTAAGACCTCCAAAACAGTGCCCCAAAAGGAAAGAGCCTCCTCTTCGAATCCGGCCGGCGACAAGACGCCGGTGGAGCCACGCGTAGAGGAGTGTGTTCCTGGACCGTGTGAACTAACTTCTGAGTTCAAGGTGGACAGGACCCCTTCAGTTCCCAGCCGGTGCGAGCCCATGTCCCGCTATATTTGTTCGATATCTGAGGGCAATCTCGAGCAAGTGAAAAGGGACTGCAATTAGAGTAACAAAGAAGTGGTGGTTCCTTCGCCCGAGGAGGAAATCACCACTTATGTGAAAGTGTTTACACTTTCCCTTTCACATTGGGGCCCGTGGACCCGGTCATAATCGACTTTTGCCGCCAATATCGAGTAACACTTGGGCAAGTCCACCCTTCGTTTTGGCGCATCGTGATCCTGCTCAGATTCTTTTCGAGCAAAGTCGAGGGGATGTCTTTCACCCTCGACCATCTAATCAGGATGTACAGTCCTCGGCTCTACCGAGGTGGTTTCATAAAGCTCCAGCGCCGAGCTACGAAAATATTATTCTCGAGCATAGATGAAGACAAGGATCGGGGCTGGATGGGTCGGTTCGTCCGAATCAGGACCTCCGATTTGATTCCTGCGGAGAAGATGCCATTCCCCGAGGAATGGAATATGAAACGTAAGTTCGATTTTCATCGCTGGTGTTTGATTTCTTGTTTGATTGATTTCTTTCCCCGTTCTAAGTTCCATTTCGTGGTGCAACTTCTGCTTGGTTCCCCGGTGCTATCCCGGATCTCGAAGGCTGGGTTCTCCAACTAGCCTCCACCTCTTCATACTCCGAGCGTTGTTGGCTAGATTTGGACAAGGTTCGATGGGAAGCTAAGAACCATGGTGAGTTCCTCTATCCATATGCTGATGTTTTTTGTAAGAATACCGGTATTTAACTTAGTCTTTTTGTGTATGCCTCGGAGAGAATGTAGCCATGAGGCCATCCCCGTCTGGTTAAGAGGGGGTTCCACAGCCGCCCAAAGAGAAGAAGTGGCAAAGGGTCTCGTCCTTTGGTACCCCGAATCCAAGGAAGAGCAAGGCCCGAAAATCGAGGATTGACACTGTCGCTTTGCTTGCCGATGTGGCCCAAATACTTCGGGAGGATGACGCGGCAGCACAAGGTGACAATGACTGCATTTTGATAGTTCCTGAGGGCGGAAGCACTGCAGCTTCCGAGGTTGCCGAGCCGACGGTGGACGAGTCGGCTCAGTCTCAAATTAAGGGGATCTCGAAGAGAGATCCGAGCAGATTCCTCAAGCCATCGAGCGGTAAGGGCTCTCCTTGCTGCGCTGAAAGATCTGCGGGTGTTCCCGAAGGGTCTAGCTTCGAGGCCCTTAGAAGAGAGGAGGGTGACCCGAGTGACTCGCTCGGGAAAATAAATATAGATGATTCTCCGCCCGGTCCTTCATTTTTCGAGACGCTCGGGCTATGAGAACTCCTAATACAGAGCTAGCCCATGAGGGGGACGACATATTTCGAGAGTGCTTTGACGGGGTCGAGGATGATCCCGAGTCAGATGCGTTGCTTGTTTTCAACAAAGCTCATCATCTCTTAAAACGGGTAAGTGTTTTTCCTTTTTCACTCATGTTCGCATCTAGTTCGTATCTTTTCAAGACTAACTCCTTTCTTCATGTGCAGACATTGGTGCTTCATCGAGAGGCATCTTTCAAGTCTCGAATGGATCTGACCCGATGTGAAGCCGAGCTCAAGAAACTCGTAAAGGAGAGGGATGACCTAAAACTCCTTTACGTTCGAAAGGAGGAGGAAATTGCGACCATCCGAGATGAACTTACGAGAGCCCCTCAAGATCACACTGAGCTCATCGAGAAGGTAGCATAATTTCTTGAAACTTTGTAAAATATCAATTCAAATTTGGTGTTGTATCATTTGGCTTCGCAGTTTCAGCAGAAGGGCAAACTGGTGCTGCAGCTTCGAGAAGAGGCCAAGATAAAGGAGGCTGAAACTCTAGGGTAGAGACAGCACATGGAACGCCTTGCTTCGGAGAAGGATGCACTTCGATCTAGTTAACTTCGGCTGAGCGCCAGCTCCAGAGTGCGAAGGAGGAAAGTCTAGCTCGAGCCCGTAGGACCGAGGAGGTTGAAGTCATCCTTGCTAAAGCTAAAGCTGAGTCGGAGGCGCTTGTGGCTTCTTATCGAGCCGATGCCGCCAATCTTCGGGCACATGAGATCTCTACTTCAGCTGATATTATATTATCATGTGCTCTTGCTCATGCTAGGCAGCAATCTCGGAGAGATGTTTTAGAAGAGGTGCACGCTCGTGGTTTTGACCTCTCTGCTGATATCGAGAAGGCAAAACATTGGAGGATGAGGCTGCAGCCATGCTCTCTGATGATGAAGGCTATGTTAGCGGATCTGAGGATGAGGGAGACGAGGCCTCTGAAGGAGTCTCCCCCGAAAAAATCGCTTGGGAGTGAGCCGGTCTCGAGGGGGGCTATCCTGATTAGATTGTAACTTCATTTTCTTTTTTCTTTTGTAAGGCTCCGACTGACCCCTTGTATGTATATATATATATATATGCCGGTCTCGAGGGGGGCTATCCTGATTAGATTGTAACTTCATTTTCTTTTTTCTTTTGTAAGGCTCCGACTGACCCCTTGTATGTATATATATATATATATATATATATATATATATATATATATATGATATAATGAAAAAAAATTCCTTTGATGCCTTCATGAGTTTTTCTTTCATGTCCCTTGTATGTTTACTTGTTCTTGCTGAAAGATTTTTATTGCTTCATTTCAACTTGTGATCGAGATAAACCCTTAGGTTTTTTGTTTTGCTGAGGGAAAGTCCCCGAGTTACGAAGGCAAGTCCCCGAGTCCGAAACTCATTTGAGAACTCGTCTCGGGGATGGCTCATTTTGAATTGGCAGATGAGTTATCTCAAATAACCAAGCTCGAATAGTTTTATAGGATAGGGTAGACCCTTAGGTTTTTATCAATGATTGTTAAGTTTTCGAGCTCACCGCTATACCTTTTATGTGAATCTTCGAGTTGTAGTTAATCGTTTGTTTAAGCTCGTAATAATCGAACTCTTGAGTGAGAGCGAGGTCTCAAACTCTAATTGTATCGACCTTTAGGCTCATTAGATCTGCCCTTAGGCTCTTTTATATTGGCCCTTAGGCTCTTTAAATCGGCCCTTAGGCTCTTTTAGATCGGCTCTTAGGCTCTTTAAGTTGGGCTAATTTGGCCTCTAAAAACGGCTATAATTTTTCCCTCTTTTTAGCTAAAAGACTTAGTGAAATTTTCTTTATGCCTTAGCATGTGTTTTTTGTACCCATTGGGTTTTTCAAGGGTTCAACGATTGGGGCCCAATTTTCTCTTAACTCGTTTGTGTTAAGATAATTTAATACTTCTTGAGGCTTTTTTGAAGGTTGATATTATTGAAGCCTTTAAATTATTTGAGGGCTGATTTTATCGAAGCCCTTTTTGTTTGCTTTGCCGAGGATAGCCTTATTTAACTGGTTTGTCAAAGTATTTGAAGGCCTTTAGTTTATGGAGGGAGTCGGACATCTCCGAGCTGCATTATTTAGGTCGTAGTCTTTTTATATGACCATAGTCTTCAATATGGCCGTAGCCTTCGGGTATGTCTCTTGGACTTGTTTCCCGATAACATTTTGAACTTGTTCGAAATGTTAGTCCCCGAGTGCGATGGCCTTGGCCGATATATCGGGGGCGCCTCTTTGAGGTTAATATCAAAAAAAATTCATCCCCAACGGGTTCTACCAAAATCCTAGATTAAAGAATTTAGCTACTCATGTTCATAAGAATCACACCCAGAAGAAATTGCATAATTGAACTACAAAGTAATAATAAAAGATGTAAAAATCAATGTTTTGTCACTTCGATGGTTTTCTCTCTTCGAATCCTTCGTATGCCTTCCGAATCTGTCTAAAGTAGTGTTTTTTGGGGGTCTATTTATATGTTTAGGACAAACCCTAAACGTGTATGAGACTTCTATTCCAACCGGGAAACACTTAAACTCGTCAAAACTCGGAATTGAGCCGGAACAGGGGCCTGGCGTTTGGGCCCTGGCGCCTGGCTAACGCCAGGCTAAGGCAGGCGTTTCAGCTCTAACGCCTGGCTAACGCCAGGCAGGGTCAGACGTTTCAGCCCTAACACCTGGCTAACGCCAGGAAGGGTCAGGCGTTAGAGCTCTGGCGCCCAGCTATAGCCCGGTGCACTCTTCTTCACCTCTTGAGCGTATTTTCGATGTATTTGCATCTATTTAGCTCGGTTTTCATCTCCAATTCACCTACACATGAAATAGACTCCATTATGCAC
>MDKI01178599.1:0-20942 GCA_005239505.1 Nicotiana paniculata
ACTCACACTACTATGCGATCGTAACTATACATATGCGATCGCATAGTGTAACACACCAGACATCAGAAAACTCATTTTACACTAGATTTTTCCTATGTTTTGCACTCTGACACCTACCTGAAACTCACCCGAGCCCTCGGGGCTCACAACCAAATATGCACACAATCTCAAATACATCCTACGGACTTATTCGTGTAATCAAATCACCAAATTAACATCAAAAACATCGAATTAAACCTCAAAATCAATGAAATATTTCAAAACTTCATAAACTTTCAAATTTCCCATTTTTGATCCGAAACACGTCAAACAATGTCCGTTTCTTATCAAATTTCACAAATAACACATAAAACCATATTGAACCTGTTCTGGCCTCCGGAACCATAATACGTGCCCGATAACACAGGTTTCACGTCAAATTTCATTTTCAAAGCCTTTATATTTTTCAGAAAATAATTTTCTTTAAAAATTCATTTCTCGGACTTGGGACCTTGGAATTCGATTCCGGGCATACGTCCAAGTCCCATATTTTCCGACGGACCCTCCGGGACCATCAAATTAAGGGTTCGGGTCCGTTTACCAAAAACGTTGACCGAAGTCAACTTATTAAATTTTCTAATACAAAATTATCAGTTTTTCACATAAAGGCTTCCCGGCTACACGCCCGGGGCTGCACACGCAAATCGAGGTAAGATAGAAGGAGGTTTTCACGACCTCGGAACACAAAATTAGCTAGAATATATGGGATGACCTTTTGGGTCATCACATTCTCCCCCTCTTAAACAAACGTTCGTCCTCGAACGTGCCAAGATTCACCTTGACTCATCCAATCACTGATGGTACACTTCTAACACATACCCACGGGTGATCCCATGTCACCCAAACCCTCATAAGCCCAATGATACAATCACAACCGCGATATAGCCTTCACATCACCACCGATAAGCCTCATACCTCTACTTCTCACCCTCTATTCATTTACAAAAGACCCGATTCTAAAACCATATCTGAAACTAGCCTCAATCAGCTGCATCAACTCATGGCTACACCCACAAGGCACGACCACACAACATAGTACATCACACATAGGCTCATATAACACTTTTTATCACAATAGTTGCTCGAAATCAACTCGACATTGGCAGTCAGCCCCACATCAGAAAGAACTCTGTTTCCAAACCCCATAACACTGATAATGATGAAATGAACACCCGAAACACCGAGCCACATCTACCACTACCGGGCACACATCCTTCAACTAAACTAAAGAAACACATAACGAAATGACTGAATATGAAAATAGAAACATATAAAGGAATTATCAAACAAGCCCATAGGCACAACTCTCTATCAATACTAACTTGCCAAAAGCAATATAACAAGGAAGAAGCAAAGCATATGAACAAACCACAAGAATTCCATCCTGATAAAAATTTCCACCGCGGTACTCAGCCCGGCCCCAACATATCGAATCACAAATATCACGAGGACCTCGTCCTCAACTCTGAATCACATACCGAAAATATATCATACCAATTGAAATTCCTCCACTAATTCATCTCAGCTGATAAAATCATAACGCTAGATGATCTCACATCTCGATGGGGTATCAAATCACAACTCGTAAACAAAATACTCAAGAAAATCACATAAATCTTACCACGAAAAACAACAAGGACTTACTGCCAGTGTCATTATTATCAAGAATGAATAAAACAACGATAGACACGGGCTACTACTCATAGAATCTCCCAACAGGAGTAAACACAAAATGGAGTGCAAAACATGGAACTCACTCATAAATGAAACAACAAATAAGGGAACTCGCCAGGACCAGCAGAGCTATAATGAAATACAATTGGTGCCCCCCTGTAACACATCAAAACATACCTGTGTGATGATATCTGGCACATCGGCCTCCGGCCTACTATATCCAACACATCAACGGGTCGGGCCTCCCCTTCTTAGGCGCCGTATACTCACCTGAATACCCTGCTACCACATACCTCCCTGAATCCGGGGCAATCTCTCACCCTGTGGCTAACATCTCCACACTGAAAACAATCTCGCTGCCGACATGGATGTGGAAAAACTCACAATACGAATCCTCTGAGACCCATGATTACCTGAAATCCCATGCGAAGCTGGTAATGCAAACTGAACTGGTTGACCCACAAAACTTCTACCATGTCGTACCTTGCCCCCATAATACGGACCAGTAGATTCCTCTGATCTACGAGGCCTCATTGCCTCCCTGAACTCTCTCTCTGATCTCGTCTGTCCTCTCGCTTCCGGTCCCACATGTGCTCTAATTGGCGAGCGATCCCTACTACCTGCTGAAACGAGGCATCCTACTCTAGCTCTTGAGTCCCGCTAAATCGAATATCATGCCTGAATCTCTCAAAACTCTACGGACTCATATCCTAACTGAAACAACCAAACGAGTGCATATCTGGCCCACTCACTGAATCTAACAGCATGCTCCAATAGTTACACAACACCCTGACGCAACTTCTCAAACTCCGCGCCCCGTACATACCGAAGGAACCGAGGTGCAACCTCCCTCAATTCATCTTCGAAAACTGAATCCATGCTAGTGAAGCTAACTTGGCCAGGTCACCCTAACTCATATGCCGCCACCACTGATCCACCCACTGCTCTGAACCTGAGAAGTGACAAAGAAATCCCGCTCGTCTCCACATTACCCAAAGTACGAAGAATATAGTGACACTCCTCCCAGAAACCCTGGGCACCATCTGCCGCCAATCCGCTGAAAGATAGAAGGGTGGTACTTCCTGTACCTCTCAAGTTCAAGGTATTCTTCCTTCGATGCTGCTACCCTAACCACGGCTGAACTGAAACCAGATGTCGTGCTGTCATGACAACGGGTACCTGACCAATGTGATCTCGCTGCTCTGGAGTGTAAACGGTGGCAGTCTGAACCCCTCCCTGATTTGTGAAGCAACTGGTGCACTAGAATCAAACCTGCCTGAGTCAATGTACCGCTTATACTCAAAACTGCGCTCAGGTCTCCTGAAGTCCGGGGTAGCAACAGGCACCCCCAGTACCTGTCCCCCAACTAGAACTACTGGCGACTCCTCAACGGCTGCTCTAGTAGGCATCTTAACTGCGGCACGTGCTCCTCGTTGGCCCCTGTCTCTGACCCTTGTGTCACTTGCTTCGGGTAACATCATCAGGAACATCGTTCGTGTCCTCACCATCGGTGAGAGAATGGAACGATAATTTAAAACTTCAAGATCAATAAACTCGCACGATAAGAATGAAGGAAGTGAAATTTTCCTAATAGCTCTATAGCCTCTCAAAGATAAGTACAGACGTCTCCGTACCGATCCGCAAGACTCTACTAAACTCGCTTATGACTCGTAGAACCTATGAACCTAGAGCTCTGATACCAATTTGTCACGACCAAAATTTCCTCCGTTGGGTATCGTGATTGCACCTAGTCTTAGGGACTAGGTAACCCTAGCAGTTACTGAATAACAACAAAAATAAAAGGAAAATTAACAGTCTTGAAATATGATCTCAACAGAATATACAAACTTTCCCAAAACTGGTAGTACAAGTCATAAGCTCTATGAAACTTCTACAACTTCTAAGTACAACTGTTTGGAAATAAATAGTGTATGAATAATAAATACGAAGAAGGTGACTCCGACGCCTGCGAACGCAGCAGCAGGTTACCTTGAGTCTCCTCGGCAATCATCCACACCGCTACTACAATATGTACCTAGATCTGCACAGAAAATGTGCAGAAGTGTAGTATGAGCACATCACAGCGGTGCCCAGTAAGTATCAAGACTAACCTCGGTGGAGTAGTGGCGAGGACTAGTCAAGACACCACTGGTCTACAAAATGAATAACATGAATATAGAAATGACCGAACGTTACATCTATCTAAGACATCACGGAATAATTCACAACAATGACAATATAAAGCGAAAGGAAATTGCAGAAATTAATCACGAAACAGTACAAAAATACACAGAAAGATGGACAGCAAAACAAGCCGAATCGAAAGGAAACACAATACAATAGAGAAGACCGATAACTCAACTCCACGTCGGTTTTTTCACATCGGGCCTTAGCCATTAAAATCGATAACTGGTAGAAATCTTTAAACAACAGTTCATATGAAAAACTTTTGCAAATAAAATCATTTTAGTATGGAAGAGTTTATTTGAAAACATACTTTCTCCAAAAGTAGATATAAGTATAATTAATAGAGAGAATTACGTAAAACGTAGTTTCTTTCAAAATACGAAGCTTTCCAAAAAGGCTTTCCCAATAAATGACTTCAAAAATCATTTTAGGCAAGACTAGTGCTTTTTAAATATACCTTCGATGTAAAAGTCATTCAAATATAATCATTTCAAAACCATTACTTTTTTCAATAATACTTTTCAATTAAATTCCTTGATCAAAATCTCCTCAAGATTTATCCACCGGAACTCAGTCCGTAACTTAGAAATTTCCATGCAGCACAAGAGGAATATCAAATCTTGCCAATAAATGCAGTAAATAGCAAAACATGAACAAGGGAAATAATAATACATAAATACGGCACGGAATGTCCCCTCATGCTAGATAACGTAAACACAGCACGGAATGTCCCCTCGTGCTAAATAACATAAACACGACACGGAATGTCCCCTCGTGCTAAATAACATAACGTGGCACGGAATATCCCCCCGTGCTAAATAACATAAACATGGCACGGCATGTCCCCTCTTGCTAACATAACATAAACATGGCACGGAATGTCCCCTCGTGCTAAATAACATAAACACGACACGGAATGTCCCCTCGTGCTAAATAACATAACGTGGCACGGAATATCCCCCCGTGCTAAATAACATAAACATGGCACGGCATGTCCCCTCTTGCTAACATAACATAAACATGGCACGGAATGTCCCCTCGTGCTAAATAACATAAACATGGAACGGAATGTCCCCTCGTGCTAAATAACATAAACATGGCACGACATGTCCCCTCGTGCTAACATAACATAAACATGGCACGGAATATCCCCTCGTGCTAATATAACATACACATGGCACGGAATGTCCCCTCGTTCTAAATAACATACACATGGCACGGAATATCCCCTTGTGCTAAAATAACATACACATGGCACGGAATGTCCCCTCGTGCTAAATAACATAAATAATAATTTAACATGGGAAATCAACAATAAGAACCATAAATCACAACATCCCGGCAAGGGAGTCAACGACGCAAACAGTATCATCAACAGTATAAACAACAATAGAAATCATACCATCCCGGCAAGGGATTCAACAATGAAAATCATATCATCAACAACATAAACGGTAATAGAAACCAGAAAATCCCGGCAAGGGATTCAACAAGGCAAACAACATCATCAACAACGGAATAATAAGAGAAACCACACAATCCCGGCAAGGGAAACAGCTATAACCAATCTCACCTAAACAATTAACTTCACGGAATGAACTCAACTCAACAAAGGCCTAGCAATAGGCAACTTCAAGGAAATGCCAATAACATAAATGTCTAAAAACTAGACCTAAGTAGCATGTAAGGGAATAGTCATATAAATCACGACGTAAGACTCACGGGCATGCTTGACTCCAACAAATAGATGTTCCAACTACAGCTAGTCAACTATAAGGCTAGATGACACTAATTATAGTCAACTAGACAAGCTAGGAAGAAAATATAGCATGATGATAAGGGAAGTAGAATATTCAGTTAAGTCAAGTAAAGTCAAATAGCCAACGAAGGAATCCAAAAATAAGTAATTCTAATTTAAACAGGAAGGGATGAAATTAATAACCAAGGATTCAAATGTAACAATTACAAATCATACACAGGTAAATATAAGAACCTACGAATCCTAAAAGTCCATTCTAATTGCAAATAAGTCTGAGTACACACTCGTCACCTCACATACTCGGACTACAATCAACAAGGGAGACTCAATCCTAAGGGGTAGTTCCCCCACACAAGGTTAGGCAAGATACTTACCTCAAAGACGATAACCCGGTACTCAAAAATAGACTTCTCGGGCAGGAATGCCTCCGAATGGCTCAAAATCAACTAAAACAACTTCAAAATACATATAAAATGTATAAGGAACGATTCCGAATAATAAAGTTTCAATCTTTGCAAATTTATAAAAATCGACCCAAAAGTCGACCCTCGGGCCCGCACCTCGGAGCCCGACAAATTCTACAAAATGCGATTACCCATTCCGATACGAGTTCAACTATACAAAATTTATCAAATTCTGATACCATTTGGTCCTTCAAAACACGATTTTTTATTTTAGAAATTTTCTTTCAAAACCCACAATTCCCTCAACCCATGAAATATAATTAATTCTGGTGGAAGAACACTTACCCATTCTATTTGTGTGAAAAACCCTCAAAGAATCTCCCAAAACAGAGTTCTAGAAGTCAAAATATGTCAAAAATGGTGAAACCCCGATTCTTGGAAGTTTATATTCTGCCCAGTGATTTAAAGCATTGCGATCGCGGACACAAGGATGCGATCGCATAGAAGAAAAATGTTGCTGGCCAAAAAGGTACTATGCGATCGTGGAGGGGTGTATGCGATCGCATAGAGGACTGGACCCCAAGCACTGCGATCGCGTATCAGGAGGTGCGACCGCAAAGGGTACTACCCAGCCCCCTCCCCCATCTTGCCTAACCCCCCTATGTGATCGCAACTATACCTATGTGATCACATAGTGTAACACACCATACATCAGAAAACTCATTTACATTAGATTTTTCCTAAGTTTTGCACTCCGACACCTACCTGAAACTCACCCGAGCCCTCACGGCTCAAAATCAAATATGCAAACAACCTTAAATACATCCTACGGACTTATTCGTGTAATCAAATCACCAAATTAACATCAAAAACATCGAATTAAACCTCAAAATCAATGAAATATTTCAAAACCTCATAAACTTTCAAATTTCCCATTTTTGATCCGAAACACGTCAAACCAAGTCCGTTGCTTACCAAATTTCACAGATAACACATAATAACCATATTGAACCTGTTTCGGGCTCCAAAACCATAATACGGGCCCGATAACACAGGTTTCACATCAAATATCATTTTCAAAAGCCTTAATATTTTTCAGAAAATAATTTTCTTTACAAATTCATTTCTCGGACTTGGGACCTCGAAATTCGATTCCGAGCATACTCCCAAGTCCCATATGTTCCTACAGACCCTCCGAGACCGTCAAATCACGGCTCCGAGACCGTCAAATCACGGCCCCGGGACCGTTTACCAAAAACGTTGACCGAAGTCAACTTTATTAAATTGACTAATACAAAAATTATCATTTTTATCAGTTTTTCACATAAAGGCTTCTCGGCTACACGCCCGGGCTGCTCACGCAAATTGAGGTGAGATAGAAGGAGGTTTTCACGACCTCGGAACACAAAATTAGCTAGAATATACAGGATGACCTTTTGGGTCATCACACTCCCACATGGCATTAATATATGCCAAATGGCACCTATGTGGCATGATGATGTGGCGGTTCGTCACCTGAAATCTTTGTCCATTAGCCATGATTCCCTATGAAGGGGTTCGCCTTCCCATGTTACAAGGTACTGGTCACCTTTCTTTTTGCCCCGTTTGTACTTTGGACGTCTAACAATGATGGCCTCGATCCTCCGCCCATCAGATGCCCCTCCTTGCTCCTGGCCTGAATCTTCTCATGACTCAACCAAGTCTAGTAGCTTCTCAAGCATCAAGTTCATGCTTCCACTCCCTATTTGGCTGCCCTCCGTGGTCCAGCCTTACTGGAATCTTGAACCCTCTGCTTGGTGCACCGTCTGAGTCTGATAGCTTGCCATCACTTTGTAACTCTCCATCCTCTTCAACTATGTCCGTCCAACTTTTCTTGCTGCCACCATGCTCCATTTTCATGGCGCTAAGATAGGCTTTGGAATCCCCTACTTTCGGCTTAGATTCCAAGCGCATCCCTCCAACGCAGACGGTTTCTCCTGTGTCACCCTTATGTGCTTGAACAAAGTTCCCGATCATTGTTGCAAGATTCCCCAACTCTGGGAATTTACTTGCCCGATTTGATCCTTCACAGAAGTAGCACCCTCCCTTAGGCACGTACTAGCTACAGTTCTTTGGCCCCTTGTCGTTTCTCTTGGATCCATATCCGTTATGGGATGGCCCCTTGCCATTACCCTTGTATACCTCGGCTATGCCTTTCCTGTTGTCCTCACCGTGATCTCCCACATCCCTTACGGTGTTTCCTTCTTTGGACTTGGCAGGCTCCATCTTGAAGCCAATAAGTGACTCGGCTACCCCTATGGCCTCGTTCACATTGGCTACTTGATGTCTTCTTAACTCCTGCCTTTCCCAATTTTTCAACCCATCCATGAAGTAGAAGAGGGAATCTTTCTCGGACAACGACGGGATTTGCAGCATTAAGGTAGTGAACTCGCGCACATACTCCCGAATTGTGGCCAACTATCGGAGCTCCCTTAGCTTCCGCCTAGCTTTATACACCACATTCACCGGGTAGAATTGCTTCTTCAACTACTCCTTGAACTGCTCCCATGTCTCAATCTTGCATAGACCTTTTTCAATGCTGGCACACTTCCGACGCCACCCCAGCATGATAGCTTCAGTCAAGTACATTGAGGCGTTGCGTACCTTAACAACTTCGTCATCCTCCTTGACTACCACAAAGTACTTGTCCATCCTCCAAAGTAAGCCTGCCGCCTCGCATGCGTACCGTGCACCGCCATACTGCTTTCGCTTAGGGACCTTCACGTTGATCCCTTCTGCCAGTACCAAACCCTTGGTAATTCCGGCCATGGTTCCCTACAAAACTTCCTTCTAGCAATCTCTTGTATTCTTTCTAACATTCCTTAGTCATAACCTTGCTTTGATACCACGTTGACACGTCCTTAGTCTTGAACTAAGCACACGTGCGACACTTGATAACTCGCTCACGATCTTGCAAAACTTGCTCTCGTTCTTGCTATGCCAAGTCAGCCTTACCACACTGAAGATCGCTAAGGGAATGTTACAACACAAGAGAATTGTCAAAGGAAGCTTTTGTATTAGAGAGAACTTGATTGTTTTACTTGATGAATTTACAAATGAATGCCCCCCTATTTATACTAATCACTTAGGGGCTAGTGTGTAAAAATAAATGTTCCACAAGTCCTTCCATATTTACAAATAAGTGCACCCTCTAGAATTTTCTACAAGCCTAGAAAATTCCAAGGACTTCCCTAGCAATTTCATAAAGATCTAGGGTCTTCCAAAGAAAATGTACATACTTCTCTAGAATCTTCTCACAAATGCTAGCATTGCTCTTATGTAAGCTTCCACATGGGATTAATATATGCGAAATGGCGCCTATGTGGCATGATGACGTGGCGGGTCATCACACCATGCATTAAAAGTATGTTGAAAAT
Organism: Nicotiana paniculata; assembly: GCA_005239505.1. Lineage (NCBI taxonomy): Eukaryota > Viridiplantae > Streptophyta > Magnoliopsida > Solanales > Solanaceae > Nicotiana > Nicotiana paniculata. The sequence goes on from MDKI01178599.1 coordinate 9,480, forward strand.
ATGGTTGAAACATTATCGGCATGTAGTACTTCGGATATATTTTTTAACATCTTCGTTATCGTCAAATTGACCGTAACTTGATCGGAACTCGACTTGAATATGTCTTCAACCTCAATTCAACCTTTGGCTTTGAATCACTTGTTGGATTCAAAATATCAAGGCAGCGCGCGAAAGCTAACAAAGCAAACCTTGATGATAATAAATCAGACGACAAAGAGAATTAGACAAAGAGACATATTATATTTAATATGGTTAGGTCATTGATCTACCCCAGTCTACTAGTAAAAAAAAGAAAAAAAAATTATCAAGAGTATAAATTCTTTCCTTAAACATGAATCTCTTAAGAAGTACATTGTGAATGTTATTGCGTTGTCTTTGTATGAACGATGGGTCTTCGATTTATAGATGTTTACAACCTTTTCCTCTAAGAAAATAATCTCTCAAATATGAAAGTTATCTATATTTTTTTTTTATAGAAAAAGTATAATTAATATGCTAAATAGTTTATCCTTCCTTCAAGTAACAGGTAATTCCAAATATGAAAAGAAAATTAGGGTAAAGCCTAATAATTATTTATAATAAAAAATATTATGCAATTTATTAGTAACAGTGATCTTCGGTCTAGCTTGTACACACCTGAACTAATTTCACGAGATACTTACTATCTCTTAGCAACAACATGTATCAGGTAATTTTCTACACTAAGACTTGGACAGATGGAAAGAAATTCACCCATGTTTTATGAAATTTACAAGGTTCAAATTTGAATGAAAAGAAATTTAACATTTGAAGCCATGTATTATCTTTCAAGTTTGTGCCAAATATGTCATTTAGTGTTACATAATACAGTAAGTAATTTTATTTAAAATTATTTATATATTAAAACCCTTTTCATACTGTTTAGGTGATATTTTTTAACCGTCATTCGGCAATACAATTATAGTGTTCATACGGGTTTTTATATGCGGATTTGGTATTTAAATATTACTAGTTCTCTATTATGCGCGTTGCACATACTTATTCTGTGTAAAGAAATAAAATATTACTATAAAAAAGATATATTAGTTTGATTTTTGTTTAATATTTATAGATAGTTAATAAGCAAAATAAAGCTACTTTGACTAAAATAATGTATTAATCATGGAGAATAATTGTTGTAGATTATTGCACTATGCAAGCAAAAGTTGATCAAGAGCAGAATAGATCACCTAGTTCCACTTTGTTTCCATAAATATTTTTGTAGTAATTCCATTATTAACATTTGAAGGATAAAAACAAGGAGATAGTGAAGGATGTTTGGAGGCTAGCTAGCACCCTTATGTTTATTGTGAATGTTTTTTTTAGAGAGGTGAAGAATGTTCAAAGAGTTGAAACACCTAAACAAAAGATCAACAACTCTATTTTTTATATTATTTTAAGTAGATTTTCACTCTAATAATATAAGAAAAATTTCACGTAAGAACAACTGGGCTCCCTACTTTTCAATTTTATAGCCTATTTTTCAATTTACAACCAACTAGCCCAAAAATAATAGGCTAATACTCAACATTCAACTCCAATAAGTTCTCAAAAATTACTATTTAATTTTTAGAAGAGATTGCTCAAGCTTTTAAGTTAATTTTCGAATCAGTAACTGTGACTCAAATATTAGTTACACAAACCAAATCTATTTGGGTGGTGAAAATTAGATTTTTAACAAGCATAAATATATGGATTTAAATTCCAATTTTGATTTTGTGAGAAATTTGGAGCGAGTGTTATTTAGACTTGTTAGAAATATTATAAGGAAGTTGTATATAAAATTTGAAGTCATTTAATAGAGATTTGGACTGCCTTTAAACAAGAATTGTAACTCAAAATCGTGAAAGAAGTTCGTCTACAGATGTTTGTATAAAGGTGTATAAAAGTGTATAATAGTATATAAGATGTGTTAATACACTCATATACACCATTATACAAGATTATACATAATTATACAAAAAAACTAACTTCGTCTTCTTCCTTGCGTCTTTTCTGAAAGTCAACTCAAATCTGACTCAAATCTACTCCAAATTACTTCAAATTTAAATTTTGAACTTCTTTTGATATTTTCAATCAATCGGAACAACACTCAATCCAAACAACTAACAAAATCAAAAACTCCTATTTTCGAAAGCAAAGTTTTGAATGGCCTTCAATGATGGGACTTCTACCCTTAAATTTTCTTACATTGCAACCAGGTGACATAGGGAGAGAAGCAGTAACAGCACACGACCCCTTGAAGCATATGTAGAAAATGTGAGAAGAAGAGAGAGTGAAAGCAATGGTTGTAAGAATACAAATTTTCAATTTGCTAGTGCTTTTAAAATATGTACAATATAAACTAGGTCGGATAAAACTTAAAAACATGAGTCATATTTTGTTACGGTGTGAAGTCATGTATATTTTCTTGTATTCAATAATATTGTGTACATAGCCAATCACTTGAAAATTGGGATACCATACCAGCCGAGAAACTCAAGAGAAGGAATATAGATTGACTTGCAAATTTAATAAGTTTTATTATTAGTTAACTTTAATTTTTTAAATATTAGGTAAAATTTGTTACGATTTTATTAAACTTAGATCTTCTTTTTTAAATAATTAATTTAATGGAACATAAAGTATAAGCACATTCCACAAGAATCAAGATAGTATGAAATGAGGTGCTTACCACAAGATTTCGACTTTTGTTTCCTTCTTTTTTTAAAAATTAAATTTTCGATTTTTTTTTTCTTTCTATCCTTGAAGCATTTACAATATTGATTAAGAAACGTTAATTTTGTCTTTTAGACCTTTTAGTTGTCAAATCGAGAAGCAAAAGTAGTATCGCGTTGTTCGTGAAATATATTGTTCAAATAAGAAAATAATTTATATAATCACTTTACACAATTCAAATAAGTAAAGGAGCTATCTAAGTAAAATTTATTTGATTTTTAATTTCTCAATATTAGGAGCTTCTGCATAGTTTAAATAAGAAAAAAATAGTGACCAAAATTTTAGTTGATTACTAAGTTCAAAAGTATTTCAAAAATAATTAAATTACAATTTTGTCTAATGTGTAGTATATTTTTAAAGAATAAAAAAATATGAACGACATTTTGTTAAGAGTTTTTATACTTTTAATATATTATATTAATGAGTTCGAGTTTGAAATCTCAGTACTATTTATTCTATTTATTATACTTATTTATTGAATTCTTTAAAATGTAAAAATTAAAAAATTTAAAGAAACTATTTGTGAGATACAAACTTAATTGAGGCTCTTCATGAGTGGTATTCAAAAGGCATTTTTGGAGCGAGCCTCGAAAGGCATAGTAAAAAGTAAAAAACACATTGGAAAAATTTTGGGAGCGAAAGTATCGCAACGCGTAAGCTTCATTATTTTGGTATACGCTTAGGCATTGGGTGTAGACTTAAAATTGCTAAAAGGTCCTTCATTTAATACAAAATACACAAAAATTAACTTGTTATTACATTCTGAAAAGTTTAAAAACTTAAAAGTCAAAAGATTTTTATTCTTGGCCCTAAATTTTATTATTTCTCTTCATCTTCTACAGGGTAAAAAGAAAAGATCAGTTTTACAAATTACAATATACAAATGCATCACCCTTCATGATTTAATTTGGTCAATGCTTCTGTAAGTTCTGATTGTAGTTTCCTCTTTTGCTTCTTTAATTTTAAGTTATTTTGCTCTTTCAAGTTTATAAATTTTTATTTAATTTTTTCATAGCTTAATTACTTTTTTTTTTTTTGAAGTAGTTTCGACTAGTTTTTAATTAAGTAAATTACTGATCAAATTAGTGGTTTAAGATGGGGTAGTCCTATATACATACTACTTATTATATATTTTTTGAATTTCTACAATTTCTATGTAATTTTACTTTATCTAAATATTTATTTTTCTTATATTGATATGATATATTAAATATTAAAGATCATGTAGCTTTCGCCTAGTACCTTGAAGCTTATGTCTTGCCTCTGATAGTAGCCTATATTATGTAATGTAGATGTTATTTATGTTCTAAATTAATCATACTTTATTGATGTTTTGAATGCTAAAAGATAACAAAATGTTTTAATTGAGATTTTTATGCGTTGCAGGAACTACTCCGAGCTAGGAGGAAGATAAAGAGTATTTCGAAGTCGAATTTATACATACAAGGCCAATCGAGGATAGCCCCGATGAAAAAGAGCAAGAAAAGGCAAAGATTACGTTGAAGCCCAGGACCGTGACCGCGGCCTGGACCGCGGTCAACAAAGTCTAAAACAGTAAGGTGTAAAATGACCGCGGTCGAGCGTTAGATTGTCAAGAAGTTTGGGGACTAAAGTGTAAATTGCTGGGAATGTAACCTAACCCTATATAAACCTAAAAACTCGCCCAAAGTTGGGATTAAGCTTGTTTTAGACTCAATTGGAGGCAAGAACAAGTGAGAGAAGATCAAGTCATCATTAGGATTTTTCATTCTTCTTCTTTTTATCATTAATTTGTGAATTATGAACCATCTTATTGCTTTATCTTATTTTAGTATGAGTAGCTAAACATCTAATTTATGATTTTGATGGAACCTATTGAAGGATGAAATTTTTGCTATGTTAATATAGATTTGCCAAAGGTTTATCTCTATTTGTTCAACTACACGCTTGTTGTAGTTAATTAAAGGGCTCTCAATTAGCTGTGCCTATTTAGTATGTATTACTCGGGAGAGAGTGCATATTTAGGTAGTTATTGAACAACATCACTCCCGACGTATATGAGGGATCAATAACGAAAGGTTTAAAGGTGAGATTAGGGATAATGAAACCTTGGGTGCGATCTAAGTGAGCTGTAATTAAAGCTAGCTAGCGTAACTCGGGAGAGTATGTATAGTATATTGTCGTAATTACTCGGGAGAGATTTGCGGCAGTCAGGGTGCTCATGATCAATAGATAAGTTTAGGCAAATTTATACCAAACATAGTGGGAATGGATTCGAACAATAGGGAAAATCATAACCTTAGATCATTCCTATTATTATTTACAACTCGTTCTTAGTTAGCTCTTAGTTACTATAGTTTTATTAACTAATAATTAGTAGAAAACCAACCATTTGTTATTTAAATATCTTGGGAAGTTGATTACGTGGAATTGTGTGAGTCTGATAGCAGTAATTGATAGGTTAATTCCCTGTGAGATTCGACTCTGGACTTAATATCTGTAATATATTTGCAGCGATCTCTTAGTCCTTTTTATAAGGCATAGTTGGACGTGATCAAATTTTGGCGTTGTTGCCGGGGAATTAACGGTGTTTCAATTACAGTTAAAAGAAGTGCAAAAAATAATTCTTAGTGTAGTCAATTTTCTTCACTTTAAATCAACTACATTGAAATTTTAACGTTTTTAATTTTGGGTGTTACAGGTGCATGCCAAGAAACTCCTCAAGAACTGGTGAAGTGTTTGAAGCATTATCAGATCCTGAGAAAGTTTTCAAGGCCTTGAACCGGGCAAACAGGAAAATCAAACAACAACAAAACACAATTGAACAACTTGCACCAGACATGGCAGATCTGGTAAACAACAGAGACAATGGGGATAACGTGGAGGACCCAAAGGAGCAGGCGGTGGAGCTTCTTGTGCCAGAGGCTGCTTTGTATGATTGGGCACAACCCACATCAGACAATTTAGCCAACGCGATTGTAGTCCCGCAGATACAGGCAGATTCATTCCAAATCACAAACAATATGCTGCATTTGTTGCAAAACAAGGGACTATTCTCGGGGTCATACATTGAAGATCCTCAATAGCACTTAAAGAATTTCCTGTCAACCTGTCAAACACAAAGACAACACAACGTGAATCCGGAAGCAACAAAACTATTGTTGTTTCCATTCTCCGTGATAGGAGCATCTCAGACTTGGCTCAATTCACTCCCCATAAATTCCATCACTACTTGGGAGGAATTAGTTAAGCAATTTGTGAACAAACTTTATCCACCCAACAAGACTTCTCAGCAAATTGATGAGATCTTGAGCTTCAGACAGAAACCAACATAAACATTGCAAGAGACGTGGGACAGATTCAAAGGGCTGCTGGTTTTATGTCCACACCATAGTATTCCTGAGCAGATGTTGGGGCAGAGGTTCTATATGGGTCTAGCGGATAGTGAGAAAGCAAATGTTGATGCTTCAGCCGATGGGCATTCTTGAGTAAAACATTCAGAGAGTGTAAGATACTGCTCGACAAGATGGCACAAAATTCTGGATGGACAACCAGAAACGCCCCCATCACTCCAGTGCTCCACTCAGTGGCCTTAGATCCAGCCAATTCTATAGTTGAAAATATGGCCACACTGATGACACAAATAAGCATCCTTACTAAAAAGGTTGAAGAATCAGGTCAGAAACAACAGGTGCACATAGTTGATACAATCAATGGGGGCTTATGTACATCTTGCATTAGTCATCCATTTGGTGGCCCGTGGAGTGCTGATGGTGATCACCAACACTATCCGAAAAACATGAATTATGTGTCCAACTATGGGGGACAGAGACCAAGTGGTCATAATTGGAGTCAGCAGAATCAACAATACAGGCCAGCCCCGCAGCAGTACAATAATAACAGTAATATGGGGGCCATGCGACCACAAGGCAATATGGTGCCTTACCAAAGGCAACAGGGCTACAACAATCAGAATCAGCAGCAGGGTTATCATCCACCTCAACAACAACACAATGGGAGATAGGAAGATGGGTTTTCTAGACTCGAGGTAATGATGCAGCAAGTAATTGGGTCTAATGCGAAAATAACTAAAAGAGTAGATTCACACAAGTAGGCTATCAAGAATATTGAGGTCCAATTGGGTCAAATTTCGATGGCGCTGAATAATCGTCCTCATGAGACATTACCTGCAGATACTCAGGTAAATCCGAAGTAGCAGGGCCCGAAGCAGCTAATGTCAGTGAGTCTACGTAATGGTAGAGACATAGACTCTGAGCAAGAGATAGCTCGCGAAAGAAGACCTACTGAGACACTTGTGCCTGTGCCCATTGAGGTAGATAATTCAGCAGGGTTGACTGAGGTGAAGGTACAACATGCCCAGGAAGATGCCAGCAAAGAAAAAGAGGTTGAGAAATAGGTTGAGACAACATAGGAACCGGTGGTGGAGGCAGTGCCTGAACAAGAGAAAAACCAAATCACAGGAAAGAAACGAGCTTTAGCACCATTCCCACAGAAATTGGTCAAATATCAAAAAGATGAGCAATATAAGAAGTTCTTGGAGATTTTGAAGCAAATTTAGGTAAATATTCTATTGATTGATGCTTTAAAGGAGATGCCTTGTTATGCGAAAATGATGAAGGACTTGATGTCTTGGACGTCGTTTCTCTAACTCAGACTTGCAGTGTTGTTGTGACGAGACCAGTTGCTGAGAAGTTGTCTGACCCAGGAGTTTCACAATTCCTTACACTATATGTAACTTTTCATTTGCTAAGGCACTGTGTGATTTGGGGGCAAGCATAAATCTTATGCCCCTGGTTATTTATAAAAGGCCCGGGATTGGAAGAGCTAGACCCACGTCCATGTTATTGCAGCTGGCTGACAGGACAGTAAAGAGGCCTTCTGGTATCCTTGATGATGTGTTAGTGCAGGTTGGGAAATTTGTGTTCCCAGCAGATTTTGTCATTCTGGATTGTCGGGTTGTTGAGGAAATTCCCATAATTTTGGGAAGGCCCTTTTTGGCCACGAGGAGAGCTCTAATTGACTGCGAAACTAGAGAGCTCAAGATGAGATTAAATGATATGGAAATAATATTCAACGTACAGAAATCTATGAGGCGATCAAGTGAATTCGCCAGTTGCTCTTTAATAGATGCCATGGATGTAATATTGGAAGAAAATGATGAGACTTTGAACATTGAGGATCCTCTAGCAGGTTGCCTCATGAACCTAGATGAGGTTAATAGTGAAGAATTGGCGGAATGGGTGCTCTCTCTTGAGGGAAAGGGTTTTTGGAAGAGACCACTCGAATTTGATCCCCTGCACTTAGAGGAAAGGGAAACTCCCCCAGCCAAGCCATCCATAGAAGAAACACCAAAGTTGGAGCTGAAGCAGCTGCCCGCCCATCTCAGGTATGCATTCTTAGGACCTAACTCCACATTACCTGTTATTATCTCATCTAGTTTGTTAGATGTGCAGGTAGAACAACTTTTGCAGGTGCTAATAGAGTGCAAGACTGCAATTGGGTGGACCATGGTAGATATCAAGGGGATCAATATGACCTTCTGTATGCATAAAATTCTACTGGAGGATGGGCACAAACCTTCCAGAGAACACCAAAGAAGGCTGAACCCCAATATGAAGGAAGTGGTGAAGCAAGAAATTATTAAGTAGTTAGATGCGGGAATCATATTCCCCATCTCTGACAGCAACTGGGTTAGCCCAGTGCAATGTGTACCAAAGAAGGGTGGAATGACGGTGGTGAAAAATGACAAGAATGAATTTATCTCTACACGAACCGTCACAGGCTGGTGAATCTGTATGGATTACAGAAAGTTGAACTTGGCCACCGGAAAGACCACTTCCCACTTCCATTCATTGGTCAGATGTTAGACAGACTGACAGGGAGGTCCCATTTTTATTTTCTGGATGGGTACTCAGGGTACAATCAGATCTTTATTGCACCAGAGGACAGAGAGAAAACCTCATTCACCTGCCCCTATAGGATTTTTGCTTTTCAAAGAATTCCATTTGGCCTATGCAACGCACCTGCCACATTTCACAGGTGCATGATGGCCATCTTCACAGACATGGTAGAAGAAATAATGGAGGTTTTCAGACTGCCTTAAAAATCTAAGGAGAGTGTTGAAAAGGTGTATAAAGACTAATCTGGTACTAAACTGGGAGAAGTGTCATTTCATGGTACAAGAGGGTATAGTCTTGGGACACTTGGTATCAAGCAAGGGCATTGAGGTGGATCGCGTGAAAGTTGATGTGATAGCAAAACTTCCACCACCCACATCCGTCAAAGCAATTAGAAGTTTCCTTGGGCATGCCGGTTTCTACCGGAGATTTATAAAAGACTTCTCCAAAATTGCTAACCCTTTGTGTAAATTGCTAGAAAAAGATCACTCTGTCGTATTTTCTGATGATTTCAGGGTAGCATTTGAATAATTAAAGAAGAGACTAATCACAACACCTATCATTGTTGCCCCCGACTGGGAGCAACCATTCGAGCTAATGTGTGATGCAAGTGACTATGCAGTGGTAGCAGTGCTAGGACAACGGAAATATAAAATCATGCACCCAATTTACTACGCAAATAGAACGTTGAGTGGAGCCCAGCTGAACTGCACTGTGACTGAAAAGGAGATGCTGGCAGTAGTGTTCGCGTTTGACAAGTTCAGATCATACCTGATAGGCTCAAAGGTAATTGTCTATACTGATCATGCTGCTCTCAGGTACCTGATCGAGAAGAAAGAGTCAAAGTCGCACCTGATTCGTTGGGTGCTGCTGCTACAAGAGTTCGACTTAGAAATTTGTGACCGAAAGGGCACGGAAAATCAAGTCGCTAATCACTTATCGCGACTGGAAGGAGATGAAAAAGCAGTTGAGGTAGAAGATATTCTGGAAACCTTTCCATATGAGCAGCTACTCGCAACGAGCCTTGAGGAAGTGCCATGGTATGCAACCATTACAAACTAGCTGGCAAGCGATATAGTTCCCTATGACCTTTCCTTTGTGCAAAAGAAAAGGTTTTACCGTGATTTCCACATGTATTATTGGGATGAACCTTATCTGTTTCGAATTTTTGTTGACAATATGATCCGTAGGTGTGTCCCCGAGATAGATCAATCTTCTGTTTTGAAGGCATGTCACACATCGGCATATGAAGGACATTTCAGAGGAGTCAGGACAGTCGGGAAAGTTCTAGAAGCAGGTTTCTACTGGCCAACTGTATTTAAGGATGCACATTTATGGGTCACGAGCTGTGATGAAGGCCAGAGAACCGGGAACATTTCTCGTCGCCATGAGATGCCCATGAACTCAATTCAGGAGGTTGAGGTGTTCGACGTTTGGGGAATAGACTTCATGGGTCCCTTCGTTAGTTCATATGGCAATACGTACATACTTGTTGCTGTAGACTACGTGTCCAAATGGGTGGAAGCTGCAGAACTCCCTACCAAAAATGCAAGGGTGGTGATTGGGGTTTTTGAAGAAGAACATATTCACCCGTTTCGGCACCCCAAGGGACATAATTAGTGACGGAGGCACTCATTTATGTAATCGAGCCTTCAAGAAATTGCTAGAGAAGTACGATGTATGCCACAAGGTGGAAACTCCATATCATCCTCAGACAAGTGGGCAAGTAGAAGTGTCAAACAGAGAGATAAAGAGTGTGTTAACCATAACCGTGAATGCCATAAGAACGGACTGGGTGAAAAAGTTAGATGATGCACTCTGGGCATATAGAACTGCTTTCAAAACACCAATTGGCATGTCACCATACAAGTTGGTGTTTGGGAAGGCCTGTCACTTGCCGGTAGAGTTAGAGCATAGAGCTTGGTGGGCGCTGAAACAGTTGAATCTGGACATGGACGCTGCAGGAATAAATAGAGTCATAGAGTTGCATGAACTGGATGAATTCTACTATCTTGCTTTCGAGAGCACAAGATTGTAAAAATAGAGAATGAAGAGTTTGCATGACAAGAACATTATTGAGCGGAATTTCAAACCGGAGATATGGTATTGCTTTACAATTCAAGATTAAGGCTATTTTTGAGTAAACTAAAGTCACGATGGTCTGGACCATTTCGTGTGGTTGAAGTGCTCCCTTCAGGTGCTGTAGAGATTGCCGCAGAGAAAGAATCTCGCACGTTTAGAGTTAATGGGCATAGATTGAAACCTTATGTGGGCATGGATGAAGTAAAGGAAGTGTAAGTGACCCATCTGACTGAGCCCCAGAGGTCTAGCAAACCTTAAATACGCTCATATGCGTCGTGTCGCGACATTAAATCAGGCGCTGCATGGGAGGCAACCCATTAAATTTTTGTAATCATCATGCCGCGACGTTAAATCAAGCGTTTCGTGGGAGGCAACCCATGTTCTTTTTTTTTTTCCTTTTGTGTTGTTTTTGTACTTAATGTGAATGCTACTAACTAATTTATTAGTGTACATGGAAAGATTGGTGCACATGGGAAAAGTCGGGGTCAAAAGCCAACTCCAGAAAGGTAAAAACTTGATGAAAAAAAAAAGTTCCCTAGGTCCGCGACCGCGGCCTGGGGCGCGGTGGATTAAAGAGCCACTATTTTTCCACCGCGACCGCAGTCCCGAGCACGGTGGTTCGACACACTTCTGCCCAACGACCGCGACCGCGGTCGGCAGGTAAGTAATGATTTTTTATTTTATTTTCCTTTTTCTCTTCTCAACCCACTAACCTGAAACCTACCCGCCCCCAACCCCCCACTTCCCC
>ML347485.1:7178-36867 GCA_005239505.1 Nicotiana paniculata
TATCTCTTACAAATTTCATAAATCCTTCAAGGTCCGGAGGAATTTCTGTTGGTGGTGGCGGAAAAGAAGCTTGTTCATCACCGCTTCCGGGCGAAGCAGCATCCTCCACAAGTTCAGCTAGCATTTTTTTGTAAGCTTCGTCTACCTCTAGTTGTGATTCAGCAAGTCCAAAGTTTCTTCGTTCCGAACGGATCCAATCTCTGAAGAGTACTGATTTTTTCAAGCTCTCCCTCATGACGTGCTATGATCACCGAGTTGAAGTCTTGCTTGACTGAAAGCGCTCTCCGATGCCACTGTTGAAGTTTGAATAGTTAAAATGTCTCGAGCCATCCTTGAAAGAATCAGAAAGTATTTTTCTTTGTCCTTCCACCATTCCAAAATATTAAAGGAACCGCGGGGATTGACTTCCTCAATTCCCTGCGATCAATAAACTCCAAGCTCATTTAGTTATGAACAATCACTAGTGTTGGAACCTTGAGAACCCCTGAACCCCGCCCAAGCACTAAGTGCTCTTACTCCCGAAGTTCTTTTAGATGATTGAGAACTAGAAGAAGTAGGAGTTGGAACATTTGGTCTAGCATGATCTAAGGCAATTTGATAAGCACTATAAATAGTTTGAGCATTTATTTTAATTGAGGCTATTGCTTCCGGAAGTGTAGAAAATTCCTCATCTTCGAGTGCTAAACCATTATAAACAGTTCCATACCAAAATTGAGGACCTCCTAATTTCATAATAGGATTTAACAAGGCAGCAACACCATAAATAGGGAGAATAGGGAAAAAATATTTTTTAAACTATTGTCTCATAGAATCAATAGCAAGTTCATAAATTACCCCACCCTCTGAAAAATGAGTAAACAAATTTGCAAGTTCTACAATATAAACTAAACAGTTAGAAATAGTAGGATAATATTGCCTAGAAAATTCATTTGTAGCAATATGAAATTTTTCTAAAAAATCTACAAGCATTTTAACATTAACCCAATCCTGATTTGTAAGGTGCTCATCATCATCAGTTACACGAGCATTAAACATTGAGTTTATGGGGTTTCTATATTCATATCCAACAACTAAACTTTCATACGTATAATTCCATCTAGTTGGACAAGGTTTAGGAACCTTTATTTCGCTTAGGACAAATTCATCACATTTTTTAAAATATTCTCTAAGTCTACTTCTACGGTTTGAATAAAAAAGTCAGTTAAGAGCCATTTTAACCTTTCAATTTCAACATTTAAAATTCTCATACCATCACCGATAATTAAATGGTAAATATGACAAATATATCTAACATGAAAAATATTACTAAATGCAGGATTTAGTGCATTAGTGCTACTAGAAGCATTATCCATTGAAACAAACATTATTTTATCTCTAATGCAAAAATAATTACAAATATCCGTAATTGTGCTAGCAATAAACTGTCCTGTGTGATGTGAATTAATTTTTCTATAAGCAATAATGCGCTTTTGCATTATCCAATCCTCATCAATCCAATGACTGGTAACAGTAAGATAATCACAATCATTACCACTTCTACCAATATCAGTAGTAATAGCAACTCAACAATTTATATGAGTAAATAAATAGCACAAATATTGTTCATATTATGTTTATATTTATAAATACCGCTCTTTACGGTTGTTCGAGGCCATCCTTTATAAGTAGGATTAAAAACTTTTCTAATATAATGCACAAAGTGAGGGTTAGAAGGAAAACTATAGGGTAAGCACATAACAGTAACAATTTTTGCTAATTCTTCACGATCTTTTCTTGGATCGTAATACAAAATACCACCTGTAACATAATTCCCGGTAGAAATTTATTTGACCCGATACTAGGGTCAACTGACTAGGTACACTTGTCCCCTCGGCCGCAGCTTTCATTTGAAGAAATTTGAATTTATCTTTAGGGTGTATCAATATGTGTCTAGACAAAGTTCACGTCTCCCACCCCCCCCCCCCNCTAAAAAACGTAGGGGTAGTAACAGGAGGGTCAGACGGGGCATCATTTGGATTATTATCAGTTGGGTTAACTTGAACAACAGGAATAGTGGGTGTATCGTCATCCGATTGTGTTTCATTAAAATATATATTTTCATCATCATTTTCATCAATAGTTATATTACCATAAAGAGCATTCATATATTCATGGTTTAATTGTTCACCTGGTGTAATATCATGGTAAAATTGACTATTGATAAATTATAATAAAGTATTATCGCTATCAAGAATAACCGGTGTAGGACGGGTAACATGTTTGGGTCGGGGAGCCGGGGGAAGTGGAGGAGGAACAACTTGGCCACTAGATTCACCAATCTTGGATTTTCCCTTACTTTTACTAAATAATTTTTTTCAAAGAATAGGCCATCTTAATTATAATTATACAAAGTAAAACAAACAAAACTATAATATTAAAACATAAGAGTTGGAACAAGTTTACCGAATTGACGAACAACTTGTTGAAAATTATATATCGTTGAAGACTTGAATACTTCGACTTCACAAATTTTCACAATTTACAACAATAAAGTAATCAGTTATAGAAGAAAATTAGAGAGAAATTGAGAGAGATTGATGATTTTGTGAGAAAAATGAAAGGATGAACGGGTATTTATAGTTGAAAATAGGGAAAAGGTATAATTATAAAAAAGTTTGGGGTTAAAACAAAGTTGGGGGATTAAATGGCTATTTTTGAAATAGAGAACGGCTATTTTTGCAAGCCAACGGTCATATTTTAAACTTTTCTAACGGCTAAAAAAATTTTGGAATTAAAATTTTTTTTTTGTTAAAAAACAGTCGTTGGGCCCGTTTAAGCCCGTTTATGACCGATTGAACCGGCCCACTCAGGAGCCGGTACCGGGCCCAACTGATCTCGGTCTCGCGGGCTTTTTTCAGAGGACCAGCCCACTTAGCAGCCCACTCCCACCTGGTCTCGGGCTTAAACGGTTAGGCCTGTTTAGGCCCACTACCCATATGGGATCGCGGGCCTGGACCGGGCCCTAGCCTAACCGACCCACTTGCCAGCCTTACTTTGGAGAGGCAAGAACACGCTTGAAGCAAGGAGAAGGATTCAACTTCACGTTTTTCCCCTTTCTTCCTAATTTTCCATTGTTATGAATTCTAATCTTGTATTTGTGCAAACAATTATGAGTAGCTAAATTCCTATCTAAGTTTTGATGGAACCTCTTGAAGGATGACTTTTCCACTGCGTTTAATATGAATTTGCCATTTACTTCTCTCTACTTGTTCAACTATATGATTATTGTGGTTGATTGAAGGGCCCTCAATTGACTGTGAATTACTTAGTGTGTATTTCTTGGAAAAGGGTACATATTTAGGTAGTTGTTAAACAACATCACTCCTAACGTATATGAGGGATCAATATGGAGGGTTTAAAGGTGGGATTAGGAATAACGAAACCTTTCTTCGTGTGTAGTGAGCGTTAAACTAGTACCAGCTAGTGTAATTCGGAAGAATACGTCTAGTAAATTGTTGTATTTTCTCGGAAGATAATTATGACACCTAAAGTAATCATGATTGGTAGAAAAATATCTAGGCGAATTTATATAAGGCGTGGCGGGGAGGATTCCGATGAGAGAGGAAATCATAACCCTAGACCTTTCCAATCTTGTCTACAACCGTTGCTTTGCTAGTATCAAAATTACAGCTTTTTAATTACCTTGCTTTTAGTTAGTAAAAAATAAACTCATTATTGAATATTTCTGAAGGTTGATTACTTGAATCCTTGTGAAACTAGTGGTTGTGATTAGTAGGTTAATTCTCTGTGGGATTCGACTCATGACTTGTAAACCGGATTATATTTGCAACGACCGCTAGACCTCTTAGGAGGCATAGTTGGGCGTGATGAATTTTTGGCGCTGTTTCCAGGGAATTAACGGTGTTATTAATTACAACTAGAATAGCTAGAATTCGTAGTTTGGTCAGCTTTCTAAACTTGAAATTCATTATATTGAAATTCTAACGTTTGTACTCTTGGGTGTTACAGGTGCATGCCTAGAAACTTCTCAAGAACTGGTGAATTGTTCGAAGCACTATTGGATCCTGAGAAAGCTTTTAAGGCATTAAATCGTGCAAACAAGAAGGAGAAACGCAGAACTCAACAAAACTAATCGAACTATACATGGGTGACGTAATAGACAACCCAAACAATGGGAATGACACGAACAATCAGGCCTTGTATGATTGGGCACAACCCACCACAGAAAATTTGGCAACCACAATCACAGTCCCTTAGATACAAGCATAATCATTTTAAAGCACAAACAACATGCTACATTTGTCGCAGAACAATGGACTGTTCTCGGGGTCCTACATTGAAGATCCTCAGCAGCATCTGAAAAATTTCGTGTCGATATGTATCACGCAAAGGAAACCAATTATGACACCGAAAGCAATAAGGTTGTTGTTGTTTCCATTCTCAGTGAAGGGAGAGGATCATACTTGGCTCAATTCGCTCCCTATAAACTCCATCGCCACATGGGAGGAATTAGTCAAGAAATTTTTGAACAAGTTCTAGCCACCCAATAAGACTGCCAAGGAAGTTGATGAGATATTGAGCTTCAGGCAGAAACCAACTGAAACACTGAAAGAAAAGTGGGAGAGGTTCAAAGGTATGCTGGTTAAGTATCCATCATGGCATTCCAGATCAGATATTGGGGCAAAAGTTCTACATGGGATTGGCAGACAACTTGAAGGCCAATGTTGATGCTTCAGTAGGGTGAGCATTTTTTAGCAAATTATTCAGGCAATGAAAGGTCTTACTTGATAAAATGGTTCAAAACTCAGGATGGATGACAAGATACTCTACAATCACTCTTGTAGTTTACTTAGTAGCTTTGGGCCCAAAAAACTCCATAGCCGAGAATATGGTCACTCTAATGACGCAAATGAGTATCCTCACCAAGAAGATTGACGAATAAGGCCGGAAGCAGGTACACATAGTTGATACGACTAATGGAGGCTTATGTAGACCATGTATTAACCAACCATATGTGTGCTCCTCGAGTAGTGAAAGTGACAACCAGAACTATCAGGAAAATATGAACTATGTGGGCAATTATGGAGGACAGAGGCAAGGTGGTCAGAATTGGGGGCAACAGAACCAACAGTATAGACTAGCACAACAACAGTAAAATAATAGTAACAATCCTGGGGCTATGCGACCACAGGGCCAAGTTGTGCCTTACCAAAGGCAACAAGGATACAATCAGCAAAATCAGCAGCTAGCTTATCAACAGCCTCAACAACAATAGATAGTGAGACAAGATGATGGGTTGTCTGAAATTAAAGGAATGCTACAACAACTGATTGGCTCCTATGGAAAAATGCAGGAGAAGGTGGAATCGCATGACTCAGCGATAAAAGGCATTGAGATTCAATTAGGGCAGATCTCTATGGCTCTGAATAATCGTCCCTAGAAGACATTACCAGCAGACACACATGTCAATAAAAAGAGTAGGGCCCGAAACAGCTTGTAGCGGTGAGTCTAAGAAATGGTAGAGACCTTGATCTAGAGCAAGAAATTGCTCGCGAAAGCCGACCAACTGAGATACTCGTGCCAGTACCGATTGAGGTATGTGAGTCAACTGAGCTAACCGAAGTAAGAATCCAGCCATCCCAGAAGGAAATAAATAAGGAAACAGAGGTTAAAAAGGAGGCTGGGGAGTGCAAAAGAAGGCAGTAGAAAAAGTGCTCGAGCAAGATCTAACTCAAGTCACAGGAAAGAAGCGACCGCCAGCACCCTTCCCGCAGAGGTTGGCCAAATATCAGAAGGATGAGCAGTATAAGAAATTCATGGAGATGTTAAAGAAAATCCAGGTGAACATTCCACTGATTGACGCCTTGAGGGAGATGCCTGGGTATGAAGAAATGATGAAAGACTTGATGTCTTGCAAGTTAGACTTTCAAGACTTGGCCACTATTAAACTAACTCAAACATGTAGTGCTGTCGTGACGAGACACATAGTTGAGAAGTTGTCCGACCTAGGGAGTTTCACAATTCCATGCACAATAGGCAGCTATGCTTTTGCTAAAGCATTGTGTGATTTAGGGGCGAGCATAAACTTGATGCCTTTGGATATCTATAAAAGGTTAGGCATTGTAAAAACAAGACCCACATCCATACCACTACAGCTACCCGACTAAACGGTGAAGAGGCCATCAGGTATACTTGATGATGTACTGGTGCAGGTTGGAAAGTTTGTGTTTCCGACAGATTTTGTCATTCTGGACTGCCGGGTTGACGAGGAGATTCCCATAATTTTGGGAAGGACATTCTTTTCCACTGGGAGAGCCCTAATTGATTGTGAAACTGGAGAGATAAAGATGAGACTGAACGACGAAGAGATAACGTTCAATGTTCATAAGTCTATGCAGCGACCAAGTGAATTTTCTAACGACTCTCTTATAGAAGTTGTGGATGTGATTTTGGAGGAGGAAGATGAGGCTCTGAACGCTAAATACCCTTTAGCAACCTGACTGATTAACATAGAAGAGGTAGATGGTCAGGACTTGGCGGAGTGGGCTTTGGCTCTTGAAGGCCAAGGATACTGGAAAAGAGAGCTCGAAGTCGAGCCTTTACACTTAGAAGAAAGAAAGACTCCTCCATATAAGCCATCAATTGTTGAGCCACCACACTTAGAGCTAAAACCGTTACCATCTCACCTCAGGTATGCTTTCTTAGGACCTAGTTCGACATTGCCTGTTATTATCTCATCCGGTTTGTTAGATGTGCAGGTAGAACAACTTTTGCAGGTTCTAAAGGAGTGCAAGACTGCAATTGGGTGGACCATTGCAGACATAAAGGGTATCAGTCCAATGTTTTGTATGCATACGATTCTACTGGAAGATGGGCACATCCCAACATGAAAGAAGTTGTGAATAAAGAATTGATCAAGTGGTTAGATGCGGGAATCATCTTCCCCGCCTCTGATAAAAACTGGTTCAGACCAGTTCAATGTGTTCCAAAGAAACATGGAATGACTGTAGTGCAAAATGAGAACAACGAGTTGATCTCAACAAAAATGGTCATAGGATGGCGAATCTATATGGATTACAGAAGATTGAACAAGGCCACCTGAAAAGACCATTTTATGTTGCCATTCATTGATCAGATGCTAGATAGATGAGCGGGGAGGTCCTATTTTTGCTTCCTAGATGGATACTCGGGGTATAATCAGATATCTATTGCCCTGGAAGATAGAGAGAAAACATCATTCACCTGTCTATATGGCATTTACGCTTTTCGGAGAATGTCGTTTGGCCTATGCAATGAACCCACCACATTCCAAAGGTGCATGATGACCATCTTCACAGATATGGTAGAGGATATAATGGAGGTTTTCATGGATGATTTCTCAGTGGTGGGAAATTCGTTTGATGATTGCCTTAAAATTTTGAAATTAGTGTTGCGGAGATGTATGGAGACTAATCTGGTGCTAAACTAGGAAAATTTTCATTTCATGGTACATGAAGGTATAGTTTTGGGACCTCTAGTGTCAAGTAAGGGTATTGAAGTGGACCGTGCTAAGGTTGATATAATTGAGAAGTTACCTCCACCCACTTCTGTCAAGGTCATAAGAAGTTTCCTTGGTCACACCGGCTTCTACAGGCAGTTATAAAAGATTTCTCCAAATCTACTAACCCGTTGTGTAAATTTCTTGAAAAATATCACCCCTTTGTGTTTTCTGATGACTGCAGGGTAGCTTTTGAGGAGTTGAAGAAGAGGTTGGTGACTGCAGCAATTATAGTGGCACCTGACTGAGAGAAACCTTATTAGCTGATGTGCGATATAAGCGAATTTGCTGTGGGAGAAGTTCTTGAGCAGCGAAAAGATAAAGTCATGCATCCAATCTACTATGCAAGTAGAACCTTGAGTGGTGCCAACCTGAATTACACAGTGACCGAGGAGGAGATACTAGCAGTGGTGTTCGTATTTGAAAAATTCAGGTCATACCTGGTAGGCTCGAAGGTAATTGTTTATACTAACCAAGCTGCTCTCAGGTACCTAATTGAGAAGAAGGAGTCAAAGTTACACCTAATTCGATGGGTGCTACTGCTACAAGAATTTGACTTGGAAATCCGTGACTGCAAGGGAACGGAGAACCAAGTGGCTGATCAATTGTCTAGGCTGGAAGGAGCAGAGAAGAAGGTTGAGGTGGAGGAGATTGTGGAGAGTTTCCCAGATGAACAACTATTGGCCACGAGCCCTGAAATAACGCCATGGTATGCAAACATTGCAAACTACCTGGCAAGCGGTATTATCCTCTATGACCTTCTGCTGTCCAAAAGAAAAAGTTCTTTCGTGACTGTCGCATGTATTACTGGGATGAGCCTTATCTATTCAGGATTTGTGTTGATAACATGATGCATAGATGTATCCCCGAGACAGACCAATCTTCTGTTTTGCAGGCTTGTCAGGCATTCTCGTATGGTGGCCATCTCAGAGGAGTAAGGACAGTCGCGAAAGTGTTGGAGTCGGCCTTCTACTAGCCGACATTGTTCAAAGATGCACACTTCTGGGTGAAGGGTTGTGATGAATTCCAACGGATCGAGAATATATCTCGCTTACATGAGATTCTCATGAACCCAATTCAGGAAGTGAAAGTGTTTGACGATTGGGGAATCGATTTCATGGGGCTTTTCGTCAGCTCATATGGCAATAAGTACATACTTGTAGTTGTAGACTATGTGTCAAAATGGGTGGAAGATATGGCACTTCCTACAAATGATTCAAAGGGAGTCATTGGTTTTTGAGAAAGAATATATTCACCCGGTTTGGCGTTCAAGGGAAATAATCATTGATGGAGACACTCACTTTTGCAACCAAGCTTTCGCAAAGTTTATAGAAAAATACGGGGTTCGCCACAAGGTTGCCACCCCATATCACCCACAAACAAGCGGGCAAGTGGAGGTGTCGAATAGAGAGATAAAGAGTGTTTTGACAAAGACCGTGAATGCTACAGAAATGGATTGGGCAAGAAATCTAGATGATGCACTCTGGGCCTATCGTACCGCTTTCAAAACCCCAATTGGCATGTCTCCATATAAACTGGTGTTTTGGAAAACGTGTCACTTACTCGTGGAGTTGGAGTATAGAGCTTTGTGGGCATTAAGATAGCTGAATCTTGACATGGAAATAGCGGGTACACATAAAATCACAGAGTTACCCGAGCTTGATGAGTTCCGATACCATGCTTTTTAGAGTACAAGGCTATATAAGGAGAGTTCTTGAGCGAAATTTTAAACCTGGAGATATGGTATTACTATACAATTCGAGATTGAAGTTGTTTCGGTCCAAGTTGAAGTCAAGATGGTCAGGACCATTTCATATGGTAGAGATGCATCCCGCCGGAGCCGTAGAAATTGCATCAGAAGATGGCTCTCGCAAGTTCAAAGTTAATGGGAAAGGGCTAAAACATTATCAAGTCATGGTTGAGGAAGATAAATCGATCTCAACCATGTACTTGAAGGATCCTTAATAAAGGATAGCTCGACTCGTGCCGCGACGTTAAATCAGGTGCTTCGTAGGAGGCAATCCATTATAATATTGTAAATTCGTCGTACCGCGACGTTAAACAGGCGCTTGTTAGGAGGAAACCTAATTTTTTATTTTCGTTTAGTTATCATTTAGTAAAAGAAAAGGAAGAAGAACACGGAGGGGCAGTGAAGCGAAGCTCGCTTCGCGAGACTGAGACCAAAAGTGAAAGAAAAAGAGTAGAGGGGCAGCGAAGTGTGCATCGCTTCACGAGACCGGGACCGGGCATAGCTGAACCAGGTAAAGGGGCACGTCTCCAGGTCGCGCGCCGTGCGGTCCTGGTGCAACCCCGTATTTGTTATTTATTTATTTATTTATTATTATTATTATTATTATTATTATTATTGTTGTTGTTGTTGTTGTTGTTGTTATTTTGTACTATTCTGTCTTAATAAATAAATAAGGACATAAATTAAAAAGAAATATAAAAACAACACTTTTTTGTTAAAACAAGTGCCCAACCCCTTTCTTGTAAAACTTTCACCATCACCAGACTCATGCCCAACTATTCCAGTGCACACCCTAACCCTAGAACCCCTACCATTTTTCTTTACCCAAGCAGTTCCTCCGCCAGGTAATCCCTGCCTCTCAGTTTGTTTTCTTTCTTTTTTTCCTTCTGTCTTCTTCTATTTCTCAAATGATTCCAGTAGTGTTTTCATTAGGTTAGTTAATTTTTGTTTTCTTTTTTTCTTTCTCTCTCTCTAGTTGTGTTGTTGGTTAGGTGGTGGGATGGTTAATGTTTTCTTTTTTGGAATGGTAGAGCATATTTTTCTCCAAAAATTTATTGGTGGTTATGCATAGTGAGGTGGAAAACTATATTTCTACCACCTCAATCTATTTGGGAGGGTACACTATTGGCAAATTGAATTAATGAAGCTTAACAAAAGTTGTGCACATAAAGTGTTCGATGAATTGCCCGAATGAAATTTTTGGTGAGGTTTCGTGAATTGAGTAGCTAACCTACCTCAATTAGCAAAACGAACATCTCTTAGGTGTGGGGTAGCCATTGGGTCTCCTATGAAATACATTGTGCTCTTTCTAAGACAAGTGTCATCCGCGGCCAACATAGGCATAGAGTGAACTAATGTTGTTTCTGGGCTCTTTCCAAGTAATATGACCACCTCCAAGACACCTACTAACCATGGTAAGGGTAAGCTACCCTCAGAGAATCCTTCCAATAAATCTAGGGCACAGACTAAGCGTGCTACTGAGCTTCGAAAAAAGGCAAGGAACGATAGGGCTGCACGGGAAAATTCTGAAGCACTACCACAGAAAGTGCAGCACACACAACTGTCTAGGTCGAGAGAAGTACCGCTACTGATTCGCGATGGAATTTCTAGGCCACCCAAGTATAAGAAGCACAAGTTGGTTGATGTGCAAGGTCGAGGCAAAGCTGTAGTCGATACAGAATCTGAGTCTGAGGAGGACCAGTCTGATGACGAGGAGTATGTAGATGTTGCTTTACCTGAGGGTGATGGTGAACCAGTGGATGACTGAGTGTGGAATAAGAAGTTTGTTAGCAAGATGACATGGCTTGTTGGCAAACACTTAAAGGAAAGCAAGTCAACTCAGCTTTGTTCGAGAGGCCGTTGAATTTAGAGGCTAACATAAAAGAGTTCTTGCAGATCGTGTAAAAGATTAAAAGGAACGGTTGGACATATTTGGCTCAGGGACCCAAGGGTGAGGTGAATGTGACACTTGTACAGGAATTACATGCTAATTGGGATCCAGAAAAGGGTGATGATATCATCTGGGTCCGCGAACGTAAGGTTGACATCTCTCCCAATGCAATCAATAAGCATTATCGTATTCCATTCCAATATCATGATGAATATTTGCAGCAATTTAAGAATCCAGACCAGCACTGCATGTTGCAGCTTATATGTAATCCAATGACAGAGCTGTCGTGGACCAAAACCAGAAGTTTAGGAACGGGATGCATGACTAGGGAAACTAGGACTTGGTTGAACTGGGTGAGTAACAGATTAATGCCAGCGACACATAAATCAATTATCTACTGGGAGTGGGTGTTCTTGGTATACGCATTGATAGCAAATATACCCGTGAATCTTGGGGAGGTGATGCAGTGTCAGATGCATCGAACACGAGGTAACCGGCAACTCAGCCTTTACTTTGTGCACACCTTGACCTCACTCTTGGCTAAATGTAAGTTATCCAGACCTGGAGATGATATTAGAGTTGGCACTGAAGGAGTATTGCATGATATTTGTGATGTGTCGGACCCAAATGAGGAGCGGTTTTAGAGGATTAGTAAGGATATGCGGTTCACAGCAATAGAGAGTGAGATACACCAGTTGAGACTGGAGTTAGAGGCTCGAGATCGCGCACTGGCTGATGCAGTAGAGTCTAGGGAGTAGAGTTGCAGTCTCACTTTGCACACTTGATTGTTGTCTCTAAAGGTACCTTGCCGACCCGTTCTATTAGGGTGCATACTGTTGTAGAAGGGCCACACATCGTTTATTTAAGTGCTACTGTTAGGACTATTGTGGAGGAGCCAAAACTGGCCGTTGTGACTGTAGCTGGGGTGGGGAATGCTGAGACTAAGGTTCCCCCGACAACGAAAGGCGAGCTGATTGATTACAGTTGATACGACTGGCATCACCTTCGAGGATCCAGCACTTCTGGGGACCGATGTCCACACCCGGTCCTCAGCACGACCCGAGTGATTTGAGGGAGTTTCTGACACCCACTCTACCTTTGATCTTGCTTATTTGTATTTTTGTGATATTGTGCAACTGAGGACATTACACATTCTTAAGTGTGGGGTGGGGTGTCAATGCCTTAATTTTTGTTGCATGTGCTTAATTGCTAGAGATACATCTTGAACTGCATGGTCACTATTATAGCCATTGTAATTGTATAATTGTAGTAGTCTTTTTGTAGTGAATTAATCCCGGGTTTTCTTTAAATCGCAGTTCTTTCCCGAGGATGCCAGTTTCTTGAACCGGGTAGTTTTAGGTAAACTTGTAAAGACTTGTGGACTTTTCGCGAAGATGGATTACCTAGACATTTTTCTTGAGGGACTAAAGTCTAATGAAAAATACAAAAAAAAATTTATTGCTCTTTTATTTTGTTTTCTGGTGGAACTGACAATGAAATTGGAAGAAGCTTGAGTAATTTGTGCTTTTGACATATTTTATATCGAGGCTTAAGTCTGGAGCATTTGAACTAAGTACTTTCTTCGTTATCTCTATAATTACATGCCTTGACAATATGTGTGGCTTTCTTGTGACACCGAGGCTCATCTCTAGACTCTTGTGATTAATTTTTGTGTGCTGAAGGTTTATGATGACTGTGCTAGTTGCTTTAACTCGAGTGTCAGGTCCGAGCCGTCCTAAGTGAGCCATGTAATTGTGTGAGGTGATACTTTAGTGTACTTTTCCTTGTGAGTCTAGAACTTGCTCCGTGTGTGAGTCAAAGTGAAATGATTAAGTCTTGTAAGTTTGAGAAGTGATATAGGCTTCCTTTGATTGACTAGTTAGCCTATTTTCCTACCTATGCTAATATTATTCGTAGTCGGCCCTTTTGAGCATGTAGATCTTTTCTTTGGCAACCACATTACAAGCCGAATCTCTTTTGTTCTTAATCAAATCTTGTTGGACCTTTACCTCTGAAAGCACTTAAGTAGCGAGAAAAGTAAAGAAAGAGAGTGGGTAGCTTTTGAGTGGAACCATAGAAAGGACAAAAAGGTGCACTTGTGTACAAACAAAAAAAAGATACTAGCCGAAAAAACTAAATTAAGGAGAGTGAAAAAAAAAAGAGAATAACACCTCTCATATATTTGTCTAGCTAGTAAATATCTATATGTTGATGTGCTAAAGAAGGTCCTAAATGTGTATGGTTTCATGGCAAGATATTGAATTGGTCATGACAAGGAGGTGCTTAAAAGTGAAGTTTAGTGTATTAAAGTGCTTAGGAGGGTTAGTCAATATTTTCTCAAATATATCCTACCAGTCCTTTAGACTACATTACAACCTATAAAGTCCTACTTAATCCTAGACTTTACGAGCTTAAATTAGTAGAGACTTATACTACGGGCAAGCCTATGGTATTAACTTGGGTAGCATAAGAGTTTCTTGTGAGAATGAGCAAATTCTTCCGATTTGAGAGTCCTTAAAATATACTTGAACTTATATTGAGTGCGTGGACTACTTTCTCTGTGATTTGTTGGTGAGGGCACATGATTTGCACAGGATTGGTAGAGACCTTGATTTTTGATTTGGCATAAGGAGCGAGTCATAGTGTGCAATTTGAGTCAATTTTTGAGGCGAGGATGTTATAAAGAGTCACATGAATATTTTAAATAATCTTGGCATGAGCTTAAAACTTGAGTAAATGTATGAAAAGTGCATACATCGGGTTCTATGCGTTGATATAAATCATTGTCATTGGTATGATGCTTAAGTATGTTTTGAAAGGTATTTCTTGCCTATTTGCTTAATTTTAAGTTTCTCGAGGACGAGCAAGATTTTAAGTGTAGGGTGGTGATAATGTATGAAAAGTGCATGTTTTGAGTATGTTTATGTGTTATTTAGTGTGTGAGTTGCGGGAGTTCACATCGCTTTTGAAGTGAAAATATACTCATTACGTGTGTCTTATGTGTAGGGATAAACTTGTGTGGAAAAGGATCAAATGGAAGAAAAATTGGTAAAAAAAGAGCTGAAGAGAAAAGTCCCGGACAGCGAAGCGAGGTTCACTTCGACAGACCGAGACCGAAGTAGAAGAAATCAAGAAGTCTCGGACCGCGAAGTGAGGGTCACTTCGCCAGATCGGGACCAGGGCAGAACTTTTCCAATCCGAACTAGGAGAAGGAATTTCGGCCCATCCCAACCCTAAATCTTCAAAATATGAGAGATAGGCACTTTTTGATGGGAGAGAAGACTTTGGAGAGGTAAGAACACGCTTGGAGCAAGGAGAATGATTCAACTTCATGTTTTTTCATCTTTCTTCCTAATTATTTATTGTTATGAATTCTAATCTTGTATTTGTGCAAACAATTATGAGTAGTTAAATTTCTGCCTAGGGTGTGATGGAACCTCTTGAAAGATGAATTTTCCACTGCGTTTAATATGAATTTTCCATTTACTTTTCTCTACTTGCTCAACTATATGATTATTGTGGTTGATTGAAGGGCCCTCAATTGACTGTGCCTATTTAGTGTGTATTACTTGGAAAAGGGTACATATTTAGGTAGTTGTTGAACAACATCACTTCTAACGTATATGAGGGATCAATACAGAGGGTTTAAATGTGGGATTAGGAATAACGAAACCTTGGTGCGACTGTAGTGAGTGTTAAACTAGTGCCAGCTAGCATAGTTTGGAAGAATACGTCTAGTAAATTATTGTAGAGAATTACGACACCTAAAGTACTCACGATCGGTAGAAAAATATCTAGGCGAATTTATATGAGACGTGGCGGGGAGGATTCCGACGAGAGGGGAAATCGTAACCCTAGACATTTCCAATCTTTTCTACAACATTTTCTTTGTTAGTATCAAAATTATTAATTACCTTGCTTTTAGTTAGTAAATAATCAATTCATTATTCAATATTTCTGAAGGTTTATTACTTGAATCCTTGCGAAACTAGTGGTTGTGATTAGTAGGTTAATTCCATGTGGGATTCGACTATGGACTTGTAAATCGAATAATATTTGCAACGACTGCTAAAGCTCTTAGGAGGCATAGTTGGGCGTGCTACAGCTCTAAGGAGGCATAGTTGGGCGTGATCAATGATCTTCCGCAAATGCGACTGTTTGTTCGCAATTGCGATCACTGTACCCCCTGTCCCACTTTACAATTCCCTTCGCCAGATCGGGACCAAGACTCCCACTTTACAATTCCCTTCGCCAGATCGGGACCAAGACTTCTCAAACCAATTCCGTTTCTCACCAAATTTGACAGACAAGTCGTATAGTAATGGACCTATACCGGATTTCGGAACTAAAATACGGACCCGATATCAATAAAGTCAAACGTTGGTCAAACTTTCGAAGTCATTAAGCTTTTAAACTTTTAAATTTCAACAAAGTGTGATAACTCGGGCTAGGGACTTTCAAAAATTCGATTATGGACATACGACCAAGTCTCAAATCACGATAGGGATCTACCAGGACCGTCAAAACATGAATTTGGATCCGTTTGCCCAAAACATTGACCGAAGTCAACTCAAATGGATTTTAAGGCAAAACTTTCATACTATCTCAGTTTTTAACATAACATCTTTTCGGAAAAATACCCCGACTACGCACACAAATCGAGAAAGGTTAAAATGAGGTATTTAAGGCTTCAAAGCGCATAATTGGGTTCTAAAATATAAGATGACCTATCGGGTCATCACATGAAACAACTTCCTACCTGATCAAAAAAGTTTATTACATTGATTAAAAAGTATATCATGATTTTAAAGAAAGAAAGAAAAGGAAGACAACGCATTTAAAAAAATAATTTGATAATAAGGGGAGAATGTCTATTGTTTAAACTTATTATTTCGAGTTGAAATTGAAATGAAGGAAAAAATAGCAAATCAAACATTAATTTCAAAAGATTATTAGTATTTTTGCAATTGCAAGTAACATTTGTGTTGAAGTTATGTCCAAAACAGTATCATGCTAATTCCATGTGTTTAATTTCTTCAAAGAAGAAAGTAGACACTAGACAGTCTAGCTCAAAATTGATAAACGGTTTCGTCGAAGACCATTTCCTTGATATGACAATTAGGACCTCTATCTCTGTCTCTCGTCATTTAATGATATTTTTTATTGAATATTCGAGCATTTTCTACCCCTAATCTTGGGCATAGTGTTAACGTAACTAAATTCGTAGAAGTATTCTAACTTTTTTCATCATGTCCAGAGTAGTTCCCAAGGTGCATAGACACTGTTGTCGTCCAAAAAAAGGCTGGAATTTCCATAAGTTTGTTGATCAGGACAGACGCTGCCGTTGTTTTCTTGATTTTGTGACATCTCCTTACAAATCAATGACACTAAATTTGCGTTATGGGACTGCACGTTCAACATCTCTACTTGAGCCTTGGCAAGCTCTGCTTGAAGTTCACTTATTTGCTTCTGTAGCTGGCAAATTGCTCCGGCGCAGCCATATACTGGATCTCTTATCCTCGCATTTGCCTCATACACCATGCTGTTCACTGCATCCGCTCTTTGATCCTCCCCAAGCTCCTATAAATAATTAGAGGTTTTGTGTATTTTCCCATAAGTTTTTGAGAAATATATATTAATGGTCTTATTAAAATAAGGATATGAAGAGATATTCACTCAAATTTTTGGACAGTAAATAGTAGATTGATCTATTTCTTGATGGCACACTCCATCCGTTCCAATTTTTTTGATGCCGATTTTCTTTATCATGATTTTTTCATATGTTTTCTAATAATATTATGATTTCTTAATTATTGTGACTAATAGTACTTTTGTATAGTTTTGAAACATATAATTTTATTGTAAAAAGAAAAACTTAATGACTCTGTCCAAATCTGCAGCTAAGATTGAAAAATTTAACTCTCAAAATTCCAACTATATTAAATAAATTTGGACGGAGGGAATAGTATATAATATAAGTTCGAGACATAGAGTAGGGTTGAAACTTGAATATGTCTGAATCGACTCTGGTGATATTAAGCATCATCACTTAATTATCAAAAGAATTGGAAAAAGAAAAACAGAAAAAGCTCTCTTACAATCACTTCTTGAAAACAATATATATATATATATGTATATATATTGCAGATTCATACTGCGTAAGCTATTAGAATGAGCGGTAAATATTCGGGGACATGGTGGAGGCTTTGTTTATGATAATTATAAAACTCAAAGTGAAAGGTATATATATATATATATATATATATATATATATATACACACTTTACAAAGTGCAATATAATTAGCTTTAGCTAGATTGTGGAAAATATATACTTCATCCGTTTTTAGTTGATGTGAACTTATTTTCTTTTTGGTCCGTTCCAAAAAGAAGGACCCTTTTCTCAATTTAAAAACAATTTAGCTTAAACTTACAATTCTATCTTTAACGAGAAGCTTTTATAGCCACACAAATACTATGAGCTCCTTTTTAACTTGTTTAAGACTACAAATTTTAAAAAATTTCATTTTTTCTTAAACTTCATGCCTGGTCAAACAGACTTACATGGATTGGAACGAGGGAGTAATAACTAAAGTTGAGGATGTTTTATCTGTGTTCACATTCGGATGAAACAAATACCTGTAACATTTTGATGATGTTGCTGGCACCAAAGACTCTATGAGCAATGGTGAACTTAAGCGGCTCCGTCGGCGGAAAGTAGGGTGCCAGCACACATTTATCGACGCATCTCCGGCGGAGGATCTTGCAGGCGGCGCAAGGCGTCAGAATCACCGACGACGGAGGAGATGGAGGAGGCGTCATCATTCCGGCAGAGGACGACGATGAACAAGGAACGCTGGTTTTATCACTGCATTCCATGTGTTGTAGTCTAGTCTCAAATATGATCACTATTTGTGGAGCGTGTTATTTAAGAGTTGTGTAGCAATAAGTATACCATGAGATTTTATATATAGTGAGAGCAAGGAATTTAGAGGGTTACTTATTTATCTTTCAACAATAATGACGTCGTTATAGCCAACTAATGACGTCAGCAGTCGATGAATTCATTACATGTAATTAATATGATGGTCTATGATTAGGTACAAAGCTCATAACAGAATTGTTTTTGGCAAAAATCATTAATATGTCATGATATTTTTATAACTATAAAATTATATCACTTAAAAGTAAAATTGAAAGGTTAAAATAGAGGAATTTCTAAGTATAAATATAAGAAATAATTTACGTATTAGCTGTACCACGTGGACTTAATTCTAAGTGAACCAATCTCCATATGTTTCTAGTATGAATTAATTAATTAATGATAAAAGAAAAAAATTAGAAAACATATCAAACTTTTTGAACAAATCAGGACAAGTAGTGGCCAAAGAAAAAGGATAAATAAGCAGAGAAGGAATACGAAACTCTGAGACCTAGTCGAAAAGGTGGACAATCTAATGTCAAAAGGCCAAAAGATGATGGATATCTATAATTTATTCTACTACGTACTAAACCAACTTTGATTATTTTGACAGCCTAACTATCTTTGCTTTCAGACTTCTGTAATTTTGTTTGTTCTATCTTGAAATTAAAATAGAAAAAGATAAACTAAATCTAAAGGTTTATTAACTACCTAATATATATTCTATAATATTTATTTAATTAATCTTAATTATGTAAGTCAACAAGCTAGTCAAGCATACGCGATTTTTTAATCAAATGATTACAAGTTAATTTCCAATTAAATTCAATATCTTGGAGAAGGAACTAAAAGCTTAGATTGAGACAGCGGTGTTCAAATCGAACCGGAAAATCGTATCAAACCGATTAAAAAGCACGACTAGGTTTGATTTGACTTGGTTTGATATTGAGAAAAAAAAACCCGAACCAAACCGACAATTAAATATATATTTTTAAGATTTATATTGAATTTTCTTTAAAGAATATTGAAATATTTGGGATCCTCTCATGTGAACCTAGAAAGCGTACATTAACGAAAATTATTGTTAGACGACTAAGAAAATAACTATCATGTATTACTAAAAAAATTCTCCCATTAGAATATTTTAATAGATCATATGTTTGTCAATTTTTTCAATATTTATTAAATATATATTCACTTATCAAAACTTTATCTATAACTTTAACAAAGTAAGATTGAAATAATATTCATGTAACAAAGAAAAACCGAAAACCCGAAAAATCCGACAAAATCGAATCAATTCAAACCGATATAATTGATTTAGTTTGGTTTTGATAAAAACAAAACTAACCCGATCCATGTACACCCCGAGCAGACACTATGAACTGGAAGCTAAGTTCCACATATATACTACGTTTTTTCAAATTGAAAACCACCATTCTGGGCTTATAAATTCTAATCCTTATTTATATAGAAAAAGAAATGGTTGTTTTAATGTAGTTTCTCTATTAATTGCATGTTATTTCTTACGACATGACAAAAAACAAATATTAATTTCTTATACATGCATTCAGAATATTTGCCTTGAGGTTTTACGTTTTTCTCTGGCAAAAGAAGGGGTCGAGCTTTTGCATGGAAGCCAAATCCTTGGGGTTATGAGATACTAAAAACTTCTTAAATATTCTAACTTTGAAACCTAAAAGTAACGAATATACATTTTTATTTATATTTATTTATTGGTTCATTCGAGATATATAAACTTAAATCACATATTATGAATAGCACTTTTTGGCAAACTATTTCAACATTTGTAGATTGTAGTATTACCTACTAAAAATATCTAGAAATAGAGGACAACGAATTTATTGTAGTTCACCAAAGTTTTCCAAAATGGTCTTCTATACGTCTCTATTTTATTTACGCTATTAAGTTTATTTTCCATTCTACTTTCTATTCTGGGAAAGGATGATTTTCCAGAATATTCTTGGAGGACGTAACATATATTCCTTAATTAATCAGTGCTAAGAAATTGATTATTTGCTACAACACTATTCCCCCAACAGAACTATTTGCATGACCAATAATTTAGAAATTAAATGCTAAATGCGTTTTGCATTAATTGATTGAATAATTAAAACTTTTCAAAAGAATGCCACGTCTTCACAATTAAATCGGTCCGGTGCCGACGTTTTACTTGGGAGATTACGACAGCCAAAAAGAACGTTTTTTTTTTTTTTTTTTTTTTTTTTTTTTTTTTTTTTTTTTCTCCTCAAGCACCTTAGTCTTTCAACTACCATTTACTAACTGATTTAGAAGACATTTCCATTTTTCTGAAAATGACTTCTCTATTTACTATTATTATGCAAGGAAAAAAAAAGTAAATTATTATTAGCTATCGTGAGCCCACGACCAAAGGTCTTCATTTAGTTAAAAGACCGCTGAGGCTCGTGCAGAACGAGTATAGTGACTTTTGATTCACAATTATGACTCGATAAGGTGCGAGCGTCTACATTCAAGATTTATGCCCTCAACATCCGACCATGAGCTTGAAATACTCTTAACTCTCAGGGGTGGCTCGACAAAAATTTGAAGAGTGACCTCAAGCAAAAGTGACATCAACCATTTGTGCAAATGCCTCATTGGCATTCGTTTTCCCTTAACAAATACGAATAATAAATTTCTTTTGTAACATCAACTTTTAGTAAAAATAAATCCCTTTGTTTTACTTTGTTTATAATAGTTTTACTTCACACAATTTAATAAAGAAATAAAGACTCTTGAAACTTACGTCTTATATATGACATTATATTTTTGTAACTATAAACTTTTGAGACTTGTGTCCTTAAAAATATCGTACTGTCACACCCCAACCTAGGTGAGGCGTGGCTGGCACCCGGGGTCGTACTGGCCAGAGCGAAGTACTTTATAACTCATGATCGTTCGACGTAAATTAAAACATACATAGGCCAACTTGCCTAAACTCATTCATTGTGTAAACTATCATGGGCCAACATGGCCACAACTTGTGATATACATAATGTAAGTGGACAAGTGTCATGTTACCGATCTGTTATACTTAAAACATATCTATATGTACGGGCCGATGAGGCCACTATGAGTATCGACACATAACAACCCAGAAAGAAACATAAACGAAGGCCGGCCAAGCCACTAACATACTGTACAAAATCAACTTGTGTCTAAAAAGTCTCTAAGAGTATCTAACATCAAAATATGATTGGGACAAGGCCCTATCCTACCCATAATTCATTAGCAAAACTCTGACGCCATGACTTATAGACTCGGCTGCACTCCGAATAAAGTGGAATCTTACTGATCCTTCATTGAATGCTAACCTTGTCTACTATGAGGGATTGTCAAACTGATTACCTACACCTGCAGGTATGAACGCAGTGTCCTCAACAAAAATGACGTCAGTACAAATAGTGTACCGAGTATGTAAGACAAAACTAAAACATAATAATAACTCACTATAAATGAGAGAGATATAAGAATCAACATGAACCTTCGAAGTGCCACTGAGGGGGCATGATATGCAACTAATTATACTTACATATGTTTAATGCCTCTATTTGGGACTATTATCCATATTGTAACATGACTGCCCAACTTATTAGTGATAAATGTCTGATCGGTCGTAGCCCGATGGTAAATGCATAACTACCTAACCGGTCGTAGCTTAGTGATAAATACATGGCTGCCCTACCCCCATAACTCGGTGGTGAATGCATAATTGTGTAACCGGGCGTAGCTCAGTGGTAAATACATGACTGCCCTACCGATCGTAGTGTGGTTGTAAATGCATAAATTCCCGACCAGCGTAGCACAATGGTAAAAACATGACTACCCGACTGGTCGTAGCGCCATGGCAAATGCATAATGGTCCGACTGGTCATAGCTCGATGGTAAATGTGTAACTGCCCAACCGGCCGTAGTTCTGTGATAAAGTAGAAATACCATAGCCACACCCTTTATAGATATTGTACATGCGTATAGTACTTGTTTACATATATTCCTACAATACATGAAGAGTCTTTAGGATCATTAGGACATCTTTCGGAATGACCTATAGTCGTTCATCCTCCGATTACATTATGAACATTAACATCTTTATGGTATGCGTCAATCGATACTTAGGAAGATACTTAGACATGCTTTGAATTACATTTCACGAAAATGAATAACGTAGACATTCTTAGCTACTAAAAGTAGAACCATTTATGGAATAACATTTCATTTATGTTTTGTTACTTGGATCATGACAAAAGAAGGAAGGATTAGCCTTAACATACCTTTGTTAATAATGACTCAATATACATTGCCCGTAGTAACTCAACCTACATCAAGGTATTAGAACTATGGTTACCATGGAAGAACTTAAAATTGCGCAAAACTTCCCTATATTTCCCACTTCCCTGAATTCAAAACAACACCATACAACAACATCAACAATATCAATATCCAATCCTATCCATTCATCCCCTCAATGACGTAAGGACAGTTTCACAATTCAAACAATAGTACAATGAGCGGCTAGCTCGGTTTATGATTAAACAACCATTTCTTCCTTAAAGAGCTTATTAAAAAAATTAGCCACAACATATTCAATTACCCCAATTTATTTCTACCACAATACCACTTTAAAATGACCCCATAATAGTCCCACAAGTTCAGCAACTCAAAAATAATTTTTCAAATTACTAAAACACATTCCCGACTTATTTTTTCGTTCAATTCGAGAAACTCAACTAATAGTACATAGTTAAGCATCTTCTCATGTAAACCAGCCATGTATTCAACTTAAAAAAAAGTTCATAGTACCCCAGCAAAAACATAATAACAACATCATGTTAATTCTTTCGAAACTTACAAGTTCTAGTCCTTATAATCGAGCTACAACCCATAGAAGCTTAAACAAGGGAAGGAGAAGCATAACTCACCTTGAACTGATCACAGCCAATCAAAACCTAGGTCCTCTTCACCTGAAAATAACCTCCAATGCAACTACGATAAAGAGGAAGAGAAGCTAGCAAGCAGTCCGGATTTCTTCACCACTAGAATCACTTGTAACCTTCGAAATCGCTTTGGGTTTGATGGAACTTTTGGTCGAGGAGTTACATGGGTTTTTATACTATGTTTTTATTAGGAAATTATATTGAAAATGTGAGAATCAGCCAATATAAAGGGCCCCGTGGCCGCCCTCAATATGCCCGTTTTGGGGATTTATTTGGTCTTTTCATTTAAGCAAGTAGGTGAAACACTCACCTACTTGTCACCTACCAGTCTGTGCAGTCTCGCAAAAATACGAATATATCTCTACTTCGATGTTGCATTGACAAATGCTTTAATACTTTGGAAACTAGACGCATAGACCTTCAATTTGGTGGCTACATCATCCCGTAACTATAAGTATATTGGGAGAAAGACTCAGTAACATTAGTTCGATAAGACGACACTAGCTTCGATTCAGCTTTAGCTTTTGCAAGTTCAGCTTTAACCCCGTCGATCCTCCAAGCTCGAGCCACACTTCCCCCTCTTTACACTCTGGAGCTGGCGCTCAGCTGAAGTTAATTGGGCTCAAAGTGCGTCCTTCTCCGAGGCAAGACGCTCAATGTGTTTTCTCCACCCTAGAGTTTCAGCCTCCCTCATCTTGGCCTCTTCTCGAAGTTGCAGCACCAGTTCGCCCTTCTGCTGAAACTGCAAAACCGAAGGGTTCATCGCCAAATTTGAACTAAAATTTCACAAAGTTTCAAGAAATTACGTTACCTTCTCGATGAGCTCGATTTGATCTTGACGAACTCTCGTAAGTTCAGCTCGGAAGGTCGCAATCTCCTCCTCCTTTCGAACGCAAAGGAGTTTCAGGTCATCCCTCTCCTTTACAAGCTTCTTGAGCTCAGCTTCACATCGGGTCAGCTTCGCCCTAGATTTGAAAGATGCCTCTCGATGAATCACCATAGCCTGCATAGGAAGGAAGGGGTTAGTCTTGAAAAGATACGAACTAGATGCGAGCATGAATAAGAAGGAAAAATACTTACCCGTCTCAAGAAACACTGAGCTTCGTTGAAAATGGACGACGCGTCTGGCTTGGGATCGTCCTCGATCCCGGCAAAGCATTATTAAAATATGTCGTTCCCTTCATGGTCCAGCTCCGCATCAGGGGTTCTTATAGCCCGAGCATCTCGGAATTGTCCTCCAGAAAAAGAAGGACCGGGCAGCGAATCTTCTATAATTATTTCCCCAAGCGACTCGCTTGGGGCACTATCCTCTCTTCGAAGGGCCTCGATCTGGACCCTTCGCAAACATCCGCCGATCTTTCGATGCAGCAAGGAGCGCTATTACCGCCTGATGGCTTGGGGACTCCGCTTGGATCTCCCTCCGAGATCCCCCTAATCCGAGATTGAGCCGACTCGTCCACCACCGTCTCGGTAACCTCGAGGGCTGCAGTGATTCCCCCCTACGGAACTACCAACAAGTAGTCCTCATCACTTTGTTCCGCCTCGTCCTCCTCTTGAAGTTTTTGAGCCACATCGGCAGGTAAAGCGGCAAGGTCGATCCTCAATTTTTGGGCCCTACTCTTCCTGGGCTTCGGGGTACCAGGGGATGAGGCCCTTTGCCTCTTCTTCTCTTTGGGCGGCTGTGGGACCCCCTCTTCACCAGGCGGAGGTGGCCTCATGATTACATTCTCTCCAAGGCCTATACGTAAAGAAGACTAAGTTAAAAAATAAAACTTGCAGAAAGAAATCAACACATGGACGGAGGGACTCACCATGGTTCTTAGCTTCCCACCGGCCCCTGGCCAAGTCTCGCCAGCTATGCTCAAAATGTGAAAAAGTGGAGGCTAGTTGGAGAACCCAACCTTCGAGATATGGAATAGCACCGAGGAAACAAGCAGAAGCTGCACTATGAAATGGAACTTAGATCGGGGAAATAAATCGATCAAACAAGAAAACGAACACCATCGATGAAAATCGGACTTACGCTTCATATTCCATTCCTCGGGGAATGACATCTTCTTGGCATGAATCAAATCGGAAGTCTTAATTCGTACGAACCAACACATCCATCCCCGATCCTTGTCCTCGTCTACGCTCGAGAACAATGTTTTCGTTGCCCGACGCTGGAGCTTTATTAAACCACCTCGGTAAAGCCGAGGACTGTACAACCTGATTAGATGGTCGAGGGTGAAAGGCACCCCCTCAACTTTGCTTGAAAAGAATTTGAGCAGGGTCACGATACGCCAAAATGACGGGTGGATCTGCCCCAAGGTCACTCGATATTGGCGGCAAAAATCGGGTATGATCGGGTCCACGGGCCCAATGTTAAATGGTAGGTGTAAACACTCAAAAACCCTTTCATAAAAGTGGTGATGTCCTCCTCAGGGAAGGAATCAAACCCTCTTTGTTGCTCCAATTGCAGTCGTTTTCACTTGCTCTAGGTCACCTTCAGATATCGAGCAAATGTAACGGGGCACAGGCTCGCACCGGCCGGGAACTGAAGGGGGCCTATCCACTTTAAACTCAGAATTCAGCTCACACGGCCTAGGAACTCACTCCTCAACGCACGGCTCTATCGGCGTCTTGCCGTCGTACGGCCTCGAAGAGGAGTCACCTCCTTTCTGCGGCACCATTTTAGAGGTTTTAGCCATTGATATAAGTGAAGAATGCGAAAGGTAAGTGTAAGGTTGGCAGAGATAGGAAGAAGGCAAGGAGAGTTTTAAAGTTGAGAGATTTAATCAAAGCAAAGGTGAAGTTTAAAGCAAAGTAAAGTTTGAAATCAACTAAGGAAGCAGTATTTATAGGTTTCAAACGACTGTTCGGTATCATTGGTGGCCGACCGGCGTCTGACACACATTGATGGTTTTTTGGGAACTGAAATCGATGGAACATTTTGGTCACATCCAATGCTTACGTTATGGGGACGACGTCATAATCGAGGTATCGAGGAATCGAGGCTCAAATCGTTTCTTATGATTTCATTCTAAGAAACGCGGGGACTATCTGTATATGGTTAAAATCGACCATACCCGATTTTGCGGGCTCGAGAGTGTACCTCGAGTATGAGCCAGTATTGAAACAAGCTCGGGCTCGTAGAGTACAAAGATAAAGGGATCATGATGGGGTTAAATCGACGCCTAAGTAACAGAATCATGAGATATCCGCAATCGACCACCAATCTCGGTGAGAATCTCAGAATTGGAAGAACTATAACCGATTATTGATATCAATCATGTATTTTACTTCCGAAATTAGATTTATACCTTATTTAGGATTCCTATACTATGTAAAGAGGGACCTTGTTCATTTGTGGGGGATCTGATACGAATTATCACCTACGCAATTATTAAGAAATACAAACACTCTTCTTTTTTACTCGCTCTTAATTCTCTATTGTTCTTATTGCCCATATTATTCCTTTGGTTATTAATTGTTCTTGTCATTCTCAAAGTTCGATCTTGAGACTATCCCGAGCTGAGGTCGATAACTTGCAAACGGCATTGGTCCGATCTATTACAATCATTTAATCCCTTTATTTATTTATCTATTTATCAACTGGCATTGAATTAGATCATGTATCATTATAACCACATTACAAGTTTAATTGTTAGTCGTATTTTTAGGTAAACATGTACAAATCCAAGATTATGATTTTGCAGAAATGTATATAGATATGTTTTATCAAAGTAAATAAATAAATTAAAATAATAAATTTTGCATATTTTTTCCAGCTCCTCCTTAAACTTTACCTAGCCCTATTTACCCCCTTGTACCTTGGTCTTTTCATAGTCCCTACCTGCTTAACCTATACCATCTCATAAGCGTGTAATCACAAGCCTACCAGATTGGAATAATAGTTGATGTGGTTGTCCACATTGGCAAAAAATAACTTTTAAATTACCTCAACTTAAGTAATTTAGTCTGAAGCTCAAAAAATGAAAAAAGAATCCCAAACTGAAAATTACAAAACATCGATATATATTTTTCTCAATTTCTAAGTCTCAGAGGAGACACTCTCTCATATCTGCTAGAGAACTTTTAGGGCTTTCCTCATACGATTTCCCAAGCTCGTACTTCTGACCCATCTCCCTTGACTTTTGGTTTGGGTTTAGGGAGTTAGAAAATCTGAGTTTCTTGCTCTCGAACGTAAATTTTCCAATCAATTCATCACTATAACTCTCTTTATGAAAAATGGTAACCCACTAATAGAGGAAACCAATCAATAAGACTAAAAAGTATCTAATAAAGAAAGAAATGAAAAAAAAAAAAAAATGAGCAAAGAAGAAAAATCAGTACTTTAGTGGAGGATGAAAGAAGTTATATTGCAGAATGTAAAGAAATGGGCGTTGAAATGGTTAAAAAGTAAAGGAATGGTATTTTCATATGTATTCTCCCAATTGAACAATAAATGTGGCTGTTATTTTTCATTCTCACTCATGAAATCACTTTCTCTGCCAGGTGGCCATTTGAGGGGGTAAAGGCGATGAAAAAAACAAGTACAAGGGGGTAATTAGGACTAGGTAAAGTTTAAGGAGGACTTGAAAAAAACGCGCCAAGTTTAAGGGGGTCTTTAAGTATTCTGCCTTAGAAATATAAAAAACAAGGTAATTTTGAAAAAAAATTCTCAAAAAGGATTCTAGAAATAGAAATATATTTTTGTAATCAAACCTACTTACTTTTAAAAAGTCCCAATCAACATGAGAATTCATTATAGACATTCATGGAAGTTTCTTGAAAAATAGAAAATTTTCAAACATAGGACAAAGTCTATCAGCTACATGTAATTTCATTTCGATCATAGACTTTTGCTTTTATAAAAACAACATTTGGATGCATTAGGTTAGGATTTAGATGCATAGTTATATGCTTGATCAGAGAACAATACCTCTCTCCAAAATGAATTAAGAGTAGACGCACATACCGAGTAGTAAAAGCACTAATGAGAAGGGAT
The DNA here is from genome assembly GCA_005239505.1 of Nicotiana paniculata. NCBI lineage: Eukaryota > Viridiplantae > Streptophyta > Magnoliopsida > Solanales > Solanaceae > Nicotiana > Nicotiana paniculata. The sequence continues at coordinate 35,243 of ML347485.1, forward strand.
GATGTGAGCTAAGAATCTCTCTCTCAATTAAAATTCATTTCCAATAGTTTCATCGACTCTTGTCAACTTTTTGCTGCAATCAACCTAATTCGCAAGGCAACCAATCTATGAAGGAAGCATCTGAAAACAAGTTATCAAATCAAGAGAAGGACCAACTAAATCGCATCATTAATAAACTTAAAGAAGCTATGAACATAGATGAGGAAACCAACACTACATCAACCAACAAAAACAAGGTAAGCTTCTGCGACACTCTCTCCCCTCCTCCTCCATCAATCAACCCTACCCTAGAAGCAGAATTCTTGAATAAATTAAACCTAGAAGAAGAAAACTCCAACCTAACCAAACACCCCTTTTATCATAACTATATCCACAAATGACAAACTAAGGCTAGATCGTCCTTGGCAACAAGCCATTATTATCAAACTTCTAGGAAAAAAACAGTCCTACACAAATCTTAAGACCAAATTAAACTCACTCTGGCAACTTGATGAAACCTTACAATTAATAGATCTGGATTATGATTTCTACCTCATCAAATCCATAAAATAGACTACTATAACAAAATATACCAAAATGGACCTTGGTTCATAGGGTCTCAATACCTCTCCATACGCCAATAGGAATCCAAATTCAACCTAGTACTAACACACAAATTATACAAATGTGTGGATCCGTCTACAGGAATTACCCATTGAATACTATGACTTACAAATCCTCAAAAAATAGAAATTTTTATTGGCACACTCATAAAAGTAGACACATGCACAGTGCATACATCAAGAGGCCTCTATGCCAGACTTCGCATCTTAGCACCACTAGGCAAAATACTTATATCCGAAATTCTATTAGGGACTCACACCCAATTAATCCACTATGAAGATTCTTCTATTATATGTACAAAATGTGGTTGTCTAGGACATAACCTTCATTACTTTCCGACCTTTACAACCCCTTCAACTTCGAATCAATACAAGATAATTCAAATGTAACCACTAATGAAGATGAGCAACAAACACAATGGAAAATGGTCTCATATGCTAAAAAGAAAGCCAACACCAAAATGAAAGACCATCAATTACCCCAAACCATGTTCAAGAGCCAAACCACCCAAACTCCCCAAATACCACCACCAAAGACATAATAGACCCAAAGGAGCCCCATGACACTAAAAAATAAGCCAATAACTTCACCCTAGCGAACGGACGGCAAGTGACTTTGATCTCATGCTGGCCTTTACTTCGGCTACTAATAAGGACCTATCAAAACAAAACCCTACTCTTGACCCACCCAATACCGCCAATACAAAAGTTAAATCTATCCAACCCCACCCAATACCGCTTATATCATAATCATTCAATCCTAACCCAAACTACTCCAAATCATCATCTTCTTACATTCATTTCCCAATACCCACGCCTTCTAATAACCTAGGAGAAACAAATCACTCCAAGTCACCACCTTTACACCCTCTTATCCGTAAAGCTATGTCCAAATGCATACCTCCAAAACAAAACCACAACAAGAAACAACAAAAACTAGAAAATCATTATGAGTCTACGAACCTAAACCCGGCCACAAACATGCACTTGCATGATCAATACTCACTAATCACTAATAAGACA
>ML347486.1:0-24417 GCA_005239505.1 Nicotiana paniculata
GAAGTAAGATATTTACAGCTAGATGTAAAAATCTATATGTTCTGACAACAAAACATAAGATAGAAGAAAAAAATAAAATCAATAAAATCAAAATAGAAAATCCATTTGAAAAAATAGTTACGATTATCGATAATAATGAATATAGCTACAAAGAAATTGATATGGAAGAAGATTTAGAAATAGTAAAAGAAAGGATAAGTACGTCAAGTATACCAAACCAGTAAATTTATGAAACACCTACGTCATCTAGGATGAGTACATAAAAAAGAGACTATATACTTCCACAAAATCTAATCAAAAACATAGTAGAAGAAATAAAACCATACCACTATTATATAACAGGAATTATGGAACAAAAAAAATATCTGATATTAATAAATACAGGACAAGAGAAAAATTACATTACAAGAGAATTAGTAGCAGAAACTGAAATAATAACTACTGAACAAATGTGCCCTGAATTACCAAAAGAGCTAATAACAAACGAAGAAACAACAGAAAAAGAAATAATAATAGGAGGAATACCTCTAANTCCTAAAATATAACTTTAATGATTTAGCAGAATTCAAAATACATATAAAAGAATTACTAGACAATAAGTACATACAAAAAAGTAATAGCAAACACACAAGTCCCGCATTTATAGTAAATAAACATAGTGATCAAAAAAGAGAAAAAAGTAGGATGGTTATAGACTATCGAAACTTAAAAGCAAAAACCAAAACATACAATTACCCAATACCCAACAAGATATTAAAGATAAGACAAATCCAAGGATATAATTACTTTAGTAAATTTGACTGTAAATCAGTATTTTACCATTTAAAGCTAGAAGACGAATCTAAAAAATTGACAGCATTCACAGTACCACAGGGATTTTATGAATGGAATGTTTTACCATTTGGATATAAAAATGCACCAGGTAAGCTTGAATTTCAGTCATTTGGCTGCATTTTACTGTTTAAACGCTGTTGGAGTACAATACTCCAAAATTCTGTTGATAGTTGGTAAAAAGGGCTGTCTTTGGATAGATTTTTTGACCAAAATTGTCCTTTTGAATAGTATTGGACAGATTTTTGGTGAAAACTCTATCCAAAGGATATATTTTCAATGATGAATGCTTTGCTTTCCCTTCTATAAAAGGAGAGGTCTCTCCTCACTTTTACTGATCCTTTTGAGACTAAAAAAAAGAACACATCTTAGTGAGGAAAAAATTATGATCTAAATACATTAGAGTACACTGAAACTTAGAGCAAAAACCTTCCAAAAAATACAAAAGTTTGAAGTTAATTTGTAGTTCTTTCTTCTTTAAATGCTGTTGAGTTTCAAGGTGTCTTCTGGGTTCTTTCACTAGTTCATTTCACTGCTATTGCTGTTGGTTTGAGTTTGCTTTGCTGGGATCGTTGTTCTGCTATTGGATTCAACGTTTTTCACTGATGAAATTTCAGTTTCTAGATAAAGTTTTGCACTCATCATGTAGTTTAACTGTTCATGAATGAAATAAAATGCCTGAACATTTTGTTGGTTATGTCAGCTTGTCTTAAGATTATTTGGTTACGCTAACAGGAATATATGAAAGTGCAAAGCTCATATCTGATGGTTTTGATTATATAGGTTAGTTTTGTCTGATTGTGATAATTAGTTCATTCGAGTTTACTTATTTAATTTCTACGTTTCATTTGTGATTGAGTACGAGTCATTTCTTATCTTTTGTAACGCTTATGTGTTTATTTGAGATTTAATATTAGGATTTTGGTTTCACATGAGCCAAGGAACATCTACTATAATTAATTATTAACCTTCACAGCAGTCGTTTGGTCTTAGAATTATTTGAGAGAGTTTCTCTTTAGATACTTTGATTATTAGAAAGACAAAAGATTCAGTTTCAAGAACTTTGAAATCATATTTGAGATGGAGATGATGATATATTCCGATTGGAGTTCTTTGTTTTAGAAGTTTTGATTAGCTTCTTTATTTGAGTTCGTGACTATTTGTTGCTATTAGTCGTGGTTCTTGGCTTAACTTTTACTGTTGTTCTCTATGTATAGTATAATGGTCGTGTATTCTTCAAGTGTAACTCTTTAAGAATAGAGTAACTGTGTCACGATCCAAAATTCAGTTGTTGTGATGGTACCTAACCCAATCCGCTAGATAAGTTAATTAATAACTATATAATTCCAATAATATTTAATAAGACAATTAAGTAAAAGAAATCATCTGAATATTATACATTTTTCAAGGACTGGTATTACAAATCATGAGCATTTAAGATTTATAATTTACAAAAAAGCTGAAATGAAATAAAGAACATCATCTGTTTGAAATATACATGAACAGATCCATATATTCTAAGGCTATCATGAACAAGAGGGAACTACCACCGGAACGCAGGTACATCTTCAATTCGAGCTCCTGTCGATCTTAGCAACGTCAGCAGCCAACATCTGCACGCAAGGTGCAGGAGATTAGTATGAGTACAATCGACCCCATGTACTCAATAAGTAACAAAACTAACCTTAGGTTGAAAGTAGTGACGAGCTGGAACAAAGGTCGGGTCCAACACCAATAGCCAACAACAATCCATAACAACGTAAAACAAGTAATAAAAGAAGTAACTCAGAGATAAAATGCTCAGCTTAATCATGATTTCTGAAAATAGTTCTCCCTTTCAAGTATATCAGTGAAAACCCAAGTCATTTATCAAAGTTGTCCAAAAAAAATATGAGTAAGTTTGAAAAAAATAATTTTCCCAAAAATCTTTTTAACAACAAATAAGACGTTTAATTTTCTTTCTAGATAGCTAGTGTAAAATGCATCACTATGCCCATATGCCGATATGTGTGAGAAGTCATTGTAACGACCCGCCCGGTCATTTTGAGAATTTAAGTTCCGTTCGGCGGCATTTGATCTTGAGCAGCTTCGTATGGTGATTTTGGTCTTAGGCGTGCATCCGGATTTGGTTTTGGAGGTCTGTAGGATGATTTAAGCATTTTGGCAAAATTTGATGTTTCGAAAGTGGAGAGGTTTGACCAATAGTTGACTTTGATGATATCGGGGTAGGAATGCAATTTTGAGAGTTGGAACAACTCTGTTATGTTATTTGGGACTTGTCTGCAAAATTTGACATCATTTCAGGTTGGTTTGTTAGGTTTCAGCACGAGTTTTAGAAGTTGGAAGATTTGGAAGTTTATAAGTTCGATACATGGTGCAATTAATAGTTTCGTCATTGTTTGATGGATTTGAGGCCTTGAGTGGGTTCGTGTTAGGTTATTGAACTTGTTGGTATACTTGGACAGGTTCCCAGGGGCCCCGGTCGTGTTCCGGTCGAGTTTCAGATGTTTTTCATGGTTTTGTACAGGTCTGATTTTGGTGTCTCGTACCTGTGACACTTTGGAGCGCAGGTGCAGCTCCGCTTCTGCGTGAGCCTGGCCCTTCTGTGGTCATGATGTCCTGGGAACTCACTCGCTTCTGCGGAGGCCGGCACGTAGGTGCGAAGACCACTTTTTCGGTCCAGCGATCGCACTTGCAAAGAAACTCGCTTTTGCGTTTCCCCCTTGCGCTTATGCGGTGCCACTGGTGCGTCTATAAATTCATAGATGCGATTCCAGGCCTGGCTAGCTGATTTCCCATATGCGAACTCTTTCTCGCAAATGCGTGTGCGTAGGTGCGCCTTCTTGTCCGCAAATGCGGAAATCGTGGTAGAATCATTTAAGTCGAGGGTATGGCCATTTTGTTTTTTCATACTTTGAGTTTTGGAAGGTTTTGGGAGCTTCTTTCTGGGGGTTTTCAAGAAAATCGATTGGGTAAGTTTTCTTCACCTAGTATTAATCATATTCCGTGAATTGTTTTTATTTTTATCATTTAATTTGTGTTTTGATTTAAGGAAAATGGTGGTTTTTGAAGAAAGATTTCAAAAATGAAAAATCATGATTTGAGGGACGAAATGATATCGAAATTTAATAATTTTAGTATGGTTGAACTCGTATCGGAATGGGTGTTTGAGTTTTTTTGAAATTTGTCGGGTTCCGAGGTGCGGGCTGGGGGGCGACTTTTGAGATCAATTTTTTAGATTTTAATAAAGATTGAGACTTTATGATCCAGAATAGTTTCATATGAGTTCTATTTGTGCTTTGAAGTTACTTTGGTAAGAATTGAGCCTTCCAGAGATCATTTCACCCAAGAAGTTAATTTTAGAGTATCGGCTTGTCTTCTTTGAGGTAAGTATCTTGCCTAACCTTGTGTGGGGGAACTACCCTTAGGATTTGAGTCTTCTATGTTGATTGTAGTCCGTGTACGCGAGGTGATGAGTACATGATCATACTTATTTGTGGAAATTGGTCTTTTATGGTTCTTAGGTCCTTGTATTCATTTAATATGCAATTGTTCTTGTTATGATTACGTTCCTTAATTACTAGTTTCACCTTTACTTGCTTAATTAGAATCAACTGATTCATGATCCACTCTTATTGGTACTTGATTTATATGTGTCTTAATTGAACTGTTATCTTTTCCATTGCCATGTTACCTTTTCCGTGACTGCATATCTTTATTTGAAGTTGTAGTTATCTCTTGTGTAAATGTTCTCCCTTAATTGAGGTTATAGTGATCTTGTTGTTGCCTACATTTATTTGAATAGGTTGTAACTCTTCCGTAATTGTCCAAACTTAAGAGAAGCTTAGATACCCTATGCCTTAGTGGAATTGCCCTTATTTGGAATTATTTGACTCGTGTTAGTTTCTTGTTGCTGGACCGTACATTGTGTGATTATTATTACATATTACTTTTTTCTTCCCTATTGAGTTGTTCTTATTACGCCTAGTATTCTTTATTATGGCTATTCCTTGTGAACTAGTTCTACCATTTCTTGTGATTGAAGGTTCTTGAGTTGATTTACTTGTCATACTCTATATTATTGTCATTGTTGTTGTTGTACTTGCTATGGTGATGCACGAGGTTTCTGCCGTGTGTTTTTTTTTATTATGATGCACGAGGTTTCCGCCGTGCGGTGGTTGATATGGGGTTGCACGAAGTTTCTGCCGTGCTTTTGTTACTATTATTATTTGTACATGGGGGGTGAAAAGACGGGATATGTATATATGTTTACCTTGAAAATGGTATTAACAATTATAGTTGATTTGTGGTTCTAAAAATATGTGATTTATTCCAATACTAGTTGTTAGGTAAGAAAATTCTAAGTGTAAGTAATAGAGAAATGATAAGCAAATCAGTATGGTCACACGGCTGGGGACCTCGAGCTCGGTAGTATAAGGCCTCGAGGGTAGCCTTCGACAATTTTTAATGAGCAATAATTGAAAAACAATAAAATAAATGTAATAAATGAAGAGCAATAAATCTATAGGGTAATTGTTGAGCACATTTAGGCAAGAAAAGCAGAGAATGTTCTATTATATTGAATATTCATGTGTATTACAAAATGATAGGGATCCCCTTTATATAGGAGGGGGGAGTCCCAACATAGTACATGTCTAATCATGACAAGGAAATACTACTGGTACAGTTGTATAATGGCTCAGTGCGGACTTGTACTATTCTTGCAGACCTTGTCAACTCTAATCACGTGCCCTTTGAAATTTCCCTTCTTTCCATGACGTTCATCAATTTTCATACTGCCTCGAGGTATGCCGTGATGAGTTCTCGATATGCTCTCTCGAGGGGAGTACTTCGGAGATGAGCCTCAGGCTGTGCTTCGAGCCCTTCGAAATCGGGCTCAGGATGTCATAGAGGCTCTAAAATCGGACTTTCCCGATTTTGTTTGTATACAATATATGTGGGTTGCACTTGTGCCGAGACAAGGTGGGAACATGATTATGCACGTGTGGCGAGACAAGGCGGGCATTTACTTTACTATTGCACACGTGGCGAGACAAGGTGGGTTGTGTCATGGATTGATGTGTGCTGACTTATGATGGCCTGTGGGCATTCTTGCTACTGATATTTGTGTAGTGGTATGCTTACCTGTGTGAGCCTTATCTTGTGAAAGTTGTGAGAAAACATTCTACGTGATGTCTGTTCCTTTTTCTTATGCTTACTAGCTGGTTTGAACTATGTTAGGACACATGCACAAGCATACACGTAGTTAAGCACTCTTATCGGTTAAGGGTCTGCCTTGTTATTGTTGAGTATAGATGTATACCCTTGTTTACTTGCCTTCTATGTGGGAATGGCTCTATTTGGCACGTGAGTTGTCAGTGCGGTTATGAGGTGTGATGAGAACCCTCGAAAAGCCCCCAAACTTCTATTTGCCGCCCTTTCAACTCCTCCAATACGCTTAGAGAACCTCTATAAATATTCCAACCTTTCGTTTTTCAAATTTTCATCCTTTGCAACATCTTAAAAACCCCATTTAACAACTTCTTCTTTTATCCCTTCTCTGCGTTCATCTCTTCGCCAGTTTTCTTCTTTTTATTCTGAAATTTTAACATAGTCAGGGCCAAAACATCTAAGACGGCCCCTCAAAAATAGAAAGCCCCTTCTTCTTCATGCTCGTCTAAGAGTGAAATGGCAATTCCCCTTTATGCTGAGGAGTGCCTTCCCGGACCCTGTGAAACGTCATCTGATTTTAAGGTTGATAAATCTTCTTCGGTAGCGGGCCGTTGCGAGGCCATGTCTTGATATGTTAGTTCAGTAACTGATATTGAAAAGGCGAAGGTTGATTGCCGTTGGGAGAGGGCGGTGCAAGTGAAGGTCCCTATCTGAAGGAGATATAACCATCTATAGAGCTGGTTGGGCCATTCCTTGGCGGGGAGAAGGTAACTGGAAGATATTCATTCATGTCGCAGATAAATTTCGATGTTGGGAAATGCTTCACCAATTCTTCTTTTCCCTAAATCCGAGTCCAAGTAACTTCACATATATATTTTTGAGGTAAAATTCCCGTGGGAGTCTTAATATCCTCCCACTTGAAGTTCTTGAGTGCTTTCCTAATTTCAGGGGCAGCACACCTTGTTGTGATATTGGAAAAAACATAGCCCAAACTGTTCTCGGTCCGAAAATCCATTTGTGAGACATCGAAAAATACTCTGAAGGGAATGGGCACCATTGAAAAGATGCTACTGATGCTCAGAAGGAGTTTAGGTGGGGCTTTTGAAGAAGCAATAAGTATGCCTGATACAGATCCCAGAAGGAGACCCTCGAGGAGATTCATGATGAAGGCTCTGATCTCTCGAAGGAGATAGAGCAGGCTAAGGCGGACGAGATTAATGCCAAGTTCCTCCTTTCTACCGACGATGAAGCCAATGTTGAAGACGAAGGGGAAGAAGCTGACGAGGATGCTAGTCCCGAGGTGGTTGATGAAGGCAAAGTCTTCGAGGGGAAAAGACGAAGTCCCCGATGATAATGATAGATTAGGTTTTCTTTCGGTAAAAGGCTCCCTGTGGGAGTGTTTTAAAAGTACCTTTGTACCACCATTTATTTAAAGAGATCTTTCGTCTTGTTTTTGCATAACCTTTCGTCTTGCCTTTGCCTTTTCTTTTGTGGTTTCAATTTTGATGCTTGCCATTGAGGTCTTATAAGCTTGATTTTGCCTCATCAAGGTCTTATGATTAGTCCCCAAGCGAGATGACCTTGGCCTTTATATTGAGGGTATGCCCTTTTAGGGTCTTATAAGTTCGATATTATGGCCTTGGCCTTGATATCGGGGCTATGCCCTTTTACGGTTTTGCAAATGTGGTGTTGCCTCATTGAGGTCTTACAATGGCCCTTAGTCTCTTTAGATTGGGTCGATTCGACCTCTAATATGGCTATAGTTTTCCCTTATTTTGGCTAAGGACTTTTAAAGTTTTAGTTATGCCTTGGCATGGTTTTTGTTCGTCCGACTCTTTGATGGATCGAATAAGAACCTCGATTATAAGTCGATATGCGATGATAATTGAGTACCTTGTGAGGTTTTCTCGAAGGCTGATATTTCAAAGCCTTTCTATTGAAGGCTGATTGTTTCGAATCCTTTTTGTTGAAGGCTGCTCGTTTTGAAGCCTTTTCATTGTTCGGAGCTGATGTTATCGAAGCTCCTTTGCTTATGCCGAGGGTAGCCTGATTAACCGGTTCTTTTCAAAGTATTTGAAGGCCTTTAGTTTTATGGAGGCATTCAGACGTCTCTGAGCCACGTTAAATTCGGCCGTAACCTTTTAATATGACCGTAGTCTTAATGTTCGGCCGTAGCCTTTAGTCCCCGAGTAATATGACCTCGGCGTCTATATCGAGTGTATGACATTTTAGGGGTCTTACAAGTTCGAATATATAGCCTTAGACTTAATATCGGGGTATGCCTGTTTTCTAAGGTCTTATGATTTTGAGTATGCTTTGTTGAGGTCTTATAAATTTGATATCTCCTTATCGAGGGCTTACTAGCTCGAAGTTGCTTCATTGAGCTCTTATAAATCTGATGTTGCCTCATCGAGGGCTTACTAGATCGAATTTTCCTCATTGAGGTCTTATAAATCTGATGTTGCCTCATCGAGGGCTTACTAGCTCGAAGTTGCCTCATTGAGGTCTTATAAATCTGATGTTGCCTCATCAAGAACTTATTAGCTCTAAGTTTCCTCATTGAGGTCTTACAGATTCGATGTTGCCTCATCGAGGGATTACTATCTTGAAATTTCCTCGTTGAGGTCTTAAGAATTCGAGTTTTTGACGGCTCGATGAGCTGACTATTGATGATGGTCCTCGAGTGTTCGAGAGTATTTGGCCCTTGAGCCGTTTCATGAGAATAGTAAACTTCTTTTGAGGCACAAAGTATTTTGATGAATAAGAATGCTTCTTTGAATACTTGATACATGCGTAAATGTTTTTTTTCCTTCGGGGGCTTGACTATTCTACATGGACACGGTTCGTTTGACCGTTTGGTCCATTACAACATTGGTGTGTCGAGGCCTTCTTCAGCATAACTTGCTTTCTTCGAAAATGGTAACCTCCAAGGGTGGTTCCCCCAGTATTCGAGGTTGATTGAAAAGAAGCCTTGAATATTTGTTGAGTTTTCCTTAGATAGCATATATGTGTTGCCTTGTTAAAAACCTTGTCGGTAAAACCCATTTGGGATAAAGTCCGATCTAAGGGAAAAAGAGTGCAAGGCATGCTGAAGAAGGCCTTGACACACCAAACCTCAGCAATAATAGCGTTTGAGCATTGATATGTTCCAATTTCTTGGAAGTTTCTCGCCTTCCATGGTGCTAAGTTTGTAGGATCCTTTGCCTACTACTTCGAGGACGCGGTACAGTCCTTTCCAGCTAGATCCTAGTTTCCCTTCGTTTGGGTTTCGAGTGTTGAGGGTGAATTCCCTTAGAACTAAGTCCCCGACCCCGAAGTGTCAGAGGTTTGTTCTTCTGTTGTAGTATTTTTCAATCCTTTGCTTTTGAGCGACCATTCGGATTAACGCGGCTTCACGTTTTTCATCCAATAACTCGAGGGTGGTGTTCATGGCCTCATTGTTTGAGTCCTCGGAGGCGTGCTGGAATCTAGAACTTGGTTCTCCAACCTCGACCAATATCAATGCCTCAGACCCATATACCAAATAGAATGGGGTCTCTCCTGTGCTTGACTTTGAAGTTGTTCGATATGCCCATAGTACTTCAGGCAACACTTCTCTCCGTTTTCCCTTTGCATTCTCTAACCTCTTCTTTAGGTTTTGATTGATAGTTTTGTTTGTGGACTCGGCCTGACGGTTCACACTTGGGTGGTAGGGCGTTGATAGGATCGTTTTGATTTTATGATCCTCGAGTAACTTCGTCACTTTGCTGCCGATGAACTGCTTCCTATTGTCACATGTAATCTCAGAGGGGGTCCTGAATCGGCATATGCTGTGGTCCTATATGAAGTCGATGACTTCTTTTTCTCTTATCTTCTCGAAGGACTGCACTTCTACCCATTTTGAGAAGTAGTAAGTCATAAATAATATAAATCTAGCTTTACCTAGCATCTTTTGTAGGGGACCGACGGTGTCCATTCCCCATTTCATAAACTGAACCGAGTGCAGTTGTTCACCGGGTTGATGAATCATCAGTGCAAATCTTTGGCTTTTGTCACATCTTCGAACAAATTCCTTGGTGTCTTTTTCCATGCTATCCCAGTAGTATCCTTCTCCGATTACCTTTCGAACCAAGGAGTCGGCTCTGGAGTGGTTGCCACAAGAGCCTTCGTGGATTTCTCGAAGCACATAGTCGATGTCCCCCGGTCGAAGGTCCTTCTGTATAGTGTTCCATTCTCGTCGAGTGAAAATCGGGCTGTCTTAGCTCGAAGGGCCCTCGATCCTTTGGATCCGTGGGGAGCTTCCCATGTTTCAAGTATTCAATGTACTTGTTCCTCCAATACCATGTTAGGATCGTTGAGTTGACTTCGGCATGGCCTTCTTCGATAGCCGATTTGGATAGTTGCACAACAGTCCCTAGGAGTATGTCATCTTCTTGACAGATGATCCCACAACAGTCCCCAGGAGTATGTCATCTTCTTCAACAGACGATCCCAAGTTTGTGAGTGCATCTGCCTCGAAGCTTGAAGCTTGTCTAAGTATCTTTGCATCCTATCTTCTCGAACCTCGAAGCTTCCATTCACTTGGGTTACAACTAGAAGAGAGTTGCATTTTGATTCGATGACCTCTGCTCCTAGGCTTTTGGCCAGTTCAAGACCTACAATCATGGCCTCATACTCGACCTCATTGTTAGTCAACTTCGATGTTTTTATAGATTGTCTAATTTTCCCATCCATAAGTGGTTTTAGAACTACGCCAATACCGTAACCTTTAACGTTGGAGGCACCCTTAGTAAAAAGGGTCCACACCACCGATGACGTGCCCGCCTTCAACAAGAGTTCTTTCTCTACCTCGGGCACGAGGGCAAGCGTAAAATCAGCCACGAATTCCGTCAAAATTTGAGACTGGATAGCTATTCGGGGTTGGTACTCGATGTCATACCCCCCGAGTTTTATGGACAATTTGGCCAATCGGCCCGATAATTCGGGCTTACGCAAAATGTTTCGAAGAGGTACGTAAAACACATATACAATGGTATTGAAAATAAGGTTTCAGCTTACGAGATGCACTTATTAATGCAAGAGCTAATTTTTCTAAGTGTGGATACTTGGTTTCAGCATCTCCTAGGGTCCGACTTACGTAATAGATAGTGAATTGCGTACCTTGTTCTTCTCGAACCAATACACCACTTACCGCTACTTCGTACACGGCCAACTATAAGTATAACGTTTCGTCCTCTTTCGGGATATGGAGCAGGGGTGGGCTTGAGAGATACTGCTTCAATTCTTCCAAGGCGTGTTGGCATCTCGGGGTCCACTCGAAATTTTTTTTCTTCTTGAGTAGGGAGAAGAAGTGGTGGCTCCGATCCAATGACCTCGAGATGAATCGGCCTATGGCCGCTATCCGCCCGGTCAGCTGTTGTACCGCTTTCACGTTGTTTACCATGATGATTTCCTCGATGGCCTAGATTTTGTTGGGATTGATCTCGATTCCCCAGTTTGACACCATGAAGCCCAAAAATTTTCCCGATCCGACTCCGAAGGCGCACTTCTCGGGGTTGAGCTTCATGTTGTACCTTCTAAGGATGTCGAATGTTTCTTGCAAATGAGTCAAATGGTCCTCTGCGCACAGTGACATAACTAGCATTACGTCAATGTAAACTTCCATAGATTTTCCTATTTGATGCTCGAACATCTTATTAACTAGGTGTTGATATGTGGCTCCCGCGTTTTTTAGCCCAAAGGGCATGGCATTATAACAATTTGTACCATACTTCATGATGAACAAAGTCTTTTCCTGGTCCCCCGGGTTCATTTGGATTTGATTGTACCCGGAGTAGGCATCGAGAAAGGTAAGGATCTCTTGGCCGGCCGTTGCATCGATCAAACGATCGATGTTGGGCAATGGGAATGATTCCTTAGGGAATGCTTTGTTCAGGTCTTTGTAATCCACACACATTCTTAATTTATTTCCTTTTTTTTGGACTACTACTACATTATCTAACCATTACGGATATTTCACCTCCCTAATGGATCCTATTTTGAGGAGGTTTGATACCTCATCTTTGTGAATGCATGTTTTACCTCGGACTGAGGCCTCTTTTTTTGCTTCACCGGTTTAAACCTGGGGTTGCCACTTAGTCGATAGGTGGTTACTTCCGGCGGGATCCCTGCCATGTATAAATGGGACCAAGCGAAGCAATCAATGTTATTAATAAGGAATTGAATGAGTTTTCTCCTAAGTTTGGGGGTTAATCCCGTTCCCAGGTATACCTTTTGGTATGGAAGATTCTCGATCAAGACGACCTGTTCAAGTTCTTCGACCGTCAACTTTGTTGCGTCCGATTCTTCGGGGGCAACGAAGGCTCGAGGAGTGATGAAGTCTTCTTCATCATCCTCCATCAACTATTCACAGGTCGCTCGCCCTTCGGGGATCTGCTTGTTTTTTGACGTCTACGAAGCGAAAGATGTCGATGTTGATGTCATGTCATGTACCACGAACATCTCCTTTGCTGCATGTTGCTCTCCATACACCGTATTCACACCGTCTTTTATTGGGAACTTCATCATTTGATGAAGAGTTGATGGCACTGACCTCACGCTATGTATCCGCGGCCTTCTAAGTAAGGCATTGTACCTCATATCACCTTCGATGACATGAAACTTGGTATCTTGAATTGTACCAACCACGTTGACTGGGAGGATAATTTCCCCTTTCGTTGTATCACTCTCCATATTGAATCCATTGAGTACTCGAGAGGCGGGTGTGATATGATTGAGCAGTCCGAGCTGCTCCACCACTTTCAACCTGATTATGTTGGCCGAACTACCTGGATCCACGAGCACACGTTTAATTTGAACTTTATTCAGAAGGAAAGAAATTACCATTGCATCATTGTAAGGCTGAGACAAGGCCTTGACATCTTCTTCACCGAACATAAAAGCATCCTCGGGTATGTAACTCCGAGTTCGCTTTTCCCTGGTGATGGATTCTTTTGTCCGCTCGAACCCGGGCCCCTGCAGGACGTCGACTCGTCCAACAATCCTATGAATGATATGTTGCGGTTCTTCCTGTTCATTTTTCCTATTCTCCTCTCTTTCTCGAAATTGATTCTTAGCTCGGTCACCGAGGAACTCTCGAAGGTGCCTTTTGCTAATCCATCGGGCTACCTCTTCTTAAAGCTGTCTACAATATTCGGTCCTATGACTGTGAACGTCGTGGTATTTTCATATTAAGTTGGGGTTCCTTTGAGACGGATCTGACTGCACGGGCTTCGGCCACCTGGTAACCTTGATTTTACCTATGGCTGATACGACATCTAAGTCATCGATGTTAAAGTTACATTCCGACAATCGGGGTGCCTCCATTGATCTCGACTACCTCTCGAACCCGGTCTTGCTCATAAGTCCCCGAGAATTTCTGCCTCGATCCGTCCCTCGATCATTTTGAGGTATGTCAAGTCTCGAGGTGTTTCTTCGATATCTGACATATGGTTGATATCTCTCCTTGCTCGGCCTCGACTTTCTTTTTGGATTTTTGGATTTCTTAGCAAATAATCTGCTTGGGTATACTGAACTCGAGGGGACTCCCAATTGGCCGTCCTCGACCCTAAATTTGTATAGGTACCTGTTGTGGACGTCCGCCCAAGTTACGTCAGGATATTCGATCAAATTTTGCTTCAGCTGCTTCGAAGTTATCGAGCTTCGTTCGTTCAAGACCTTAATGAAAGCTTGCACTACCCAGTCATCAATGACTGGTGGTAACTCCATTCGCTCCATCTGAAAGCGAGATACGAACTCCCTTAACATCTCGTTCTCCCTTTGTTTAATTTTAAAGACATCGGACTTCCTTGTAGCGACCTTGATGGCACCAACATGTGCCTTCATGAAAGAGTCTGCCAACATGGGAAACAAATATATTGAGTTCGGGGGTAGGTTATGATACCACATCATGGCCCCCTTCGACAGTGTTTCACCAAATTTTTTCGATAAGACGGACTCGATCTCGTCATCCTTCAGGTCATTCTCTTTTATACCACAAGTGTAAGTGGTGATATGCTCATTAGGGTCCGTTGTCCCATTGTACTTCGGGATGTCAGGCATCCTGAACTTCTTTGGAATGGGCTTCAGATGCGCACTCGATGGAAATGGTTTCTGCACGAACTTCTTCTAATCTACCCCTTTCAAAATTGGAGGTGCACCTGGGATCTTATCGACCCTCGAGTTATAGGTTTCTACCTTTTTTCGTTAGTTATATCTTCTTTTATCCTTATTCAATCCTTTTGGCGAGGTCCTCGAGCATCTTCATAATAGCGGGGTCTGCTACTGACCCATTGTTACTCGATCTTTCTGATGCCTGCTCGACTCGAGGGGCTGTTTCTGGTATTGCTGTGCTTGGAGTTTTCTGCTGGCTCTATAACTGAACAATAGCCACTTCCTGCGCTTGTAACATCTCAAAAATGACTTGTAGTTTATCTTTCTCTCTTCTCGAGCTGGAGTTCTCTGCGCTTCGTGTTGGTCACCTTCGCGCACACTTCCGTCGGTATCAAAGCCTACATCGATATGCACAGTATTGCGTAAGGCCACATTGACGGGGAGTGGTGCTAGTACTACCCCAGCATTTTGTGGTGGTACACCGACGATTGGGGCTGCTGCAGTGTTCTCTCCATGGGACTCAAGGCCATTGTTTTCACGTGCATTTGCTGAGTTAGATATTTTTGACCTGAAATCAAATATTCTTGGACAAGAAAAAGTGTGAAAAATAACTTTTATTTTCAGAAAACTAGCACCAAAACAATCACTATTATTTTTAGCCCCACAGTGGGCGCCAAACTGTTTACCTTGAAAATGGTATTAACATTTATTTAATTTTTGGTTCTAAAAATATGTGATTTATTCTAATACTAGTTATTAGGTAAGAAAATGCTAAGTGTAAGTAATAGAGAAATGATAAGCAAACCAGTATGGTCACAAAGGGGGGGGGGGGACCTCGAGCTCGGTAGTATCGGGCCTCGAGGGTAGCCTTCAGATGTCGTTAATGAGCAGTAAGTGAAGAACAATAAAATAAATGCAATAAATGAAGAGCAATAAATCTATGGGGTAATTGTTGAGCACGTTTAGGCAAGAAAACCAGAGAATGTTCTATTGTATTGAATGTTCATGTGTGTTACAAAATGACAGGGGTCCCCTTTATATAGGAAAGGGGATTCCCAACATAGTACATGTGTAATCATGAA
Source organism: Nicotiana paniculata (assembly GCA_005239505.1). Classification (NCBI taxonomy): domain Eukaryota; kingdom Viridiplantae; phylum Streptophyta; class Magnoliopsida; order Solanales; family Solanaceae; genus Nicotiana; species Nicotiana paniculata. The sequence goes on from ML347486.1 coordinate 15,216, forward strand.
AGGAAATGCTACTGGTACAATTGTATAATGGCTCAGTATGGACTTGTACTATTCTTGCAGACCTTGTCAGCTCTAATCACGTGCCCTTGGGAATTTTCCACCTTTCCATGACGGTCATCGATTTTCATACTGCCACGAGGTATGCTGTCATGATTCCTCAATATGCTCTCTCGAGGGGAGTACTTCTGAGACGAGCCTGAGGCTGTGCTTCGAGCCCTTCGAAACCGGGCTCGGGATGTCATAGAGGCTCTAAAATCGGAATTCCCCGATTTTGGCCGTATGCAATATATGTGGGTTGCGCATGTGGTGAGACAAGGCGGGAATTTACTTTACTATTGCACACGCGGCGAGACAAGGTGGGCTATGTCAGGGATTGATGTGTGATGACTTGTGATGGCCTAGGGGCATTCTTGTTGTTGATATTTATGTAGTGGTATGTATAGATGTGTGAGCCTTATCTTTTGAAAGTTGTGAGAAAATATTCTACGTGCTGTCCGTTCCTTTTTCTTATGCTTACTAGCTGGTTTGAACTATGTTAGGACACATGTACAGGCATACACGTAGTTAATCACTCTTATTGGTTAAGGGGCTTCCTTGTTATTGCTGAGTATGGATGTATACCCTTGTTTAATTGCCTTCTATGTGGGACTGGATCTATTTGGTGCGTGAGTTGTCAGTGCGGTTATGAGGTATAATGAGGGAACAAGATGCCAAGTGTTAGGGTTCAGGTATTGAGACCCATGAGTTGTGATTAGCCTGAGGTCTGGTACCTCGTGGAGTTCATTGACAAAAACCTAATGTGAAGACGATCATTGTTGTTGAGTTATTAGTTGTCCTTTCTGTATCTGTGGTTTCTGATTTTTGGATATGTTTCTATTCATCTTTCTGTGTCATTATTTTGGTATTTCGCTGATAACTTTCGTCTTCCTTTCTTGCTGCAATTACTGTATTGTTTAGCCATATCGCATAGCCTTCATGTAGTCCAGTAGGTGTCTTGACTGTTCCTTGTCACTACTCCACTAAGGTTTGTCTTGATACTTGCTGGGTACTGTTGTGGTGCACTCATACTACATTTCTGATCATTTTTGTGCAGTTCCAGGGATTGCGAAGCCAGTTGATCAATACTAGCAGCACAGATTGTTGCTATAGAGACTCAAGGTAAACTTGCTGCTGCATTCGCAGGTTTCAGAGTCACCATCCTATTTTGTATTCGCACTATTTTTACTTATTTCCAAACAGTCGTATTTAGAATTTGTAGTAAACTCTGTAGAGCTTATGACATGTACTACAGGTTTTGGGAGATTGTAAATTGAATAGGGAATTTCATTTCAGAAATTATTCGATGTTATTTTTTATTGTTCTTATTCCGTAAATGTTAGGCTTACCTAGTTTTTAAGACTAGGTGCCATCACGATACCCAACAGAGAGAAATTTGGGTCGTGAAAAGATGGTATCCGAGCTCTAGGTTCATAGGTGCAATGAGTTATAAGAGAGTTTAGTAGAGTCCTACGGATCGGTATGGAGACGCCTGTAATTATCTTCGAGAGGCTACAAAACTATTAGGACAATTCCACTTCCTTCATTCCTATCGTGCGAGTTTATTGATCTCGAAGTTTGAACTTTTATTATTCTATTCTCTCACATATGGTGAGGACAAGAGCTGCAATTATTGATGACATTACCCCCGGAGTAGATGCCGCTAGGGGTAGAGGCAGAGGCAGAGGCCAACGAGGATCACGTGTCGCAGCTAGGGCACCTACAAGGGCAACATTTGAGGAGCCGCCAATTGTTTCAGTTGGGGGATAGGTACCGGAGGCGCCTGATGTTACCCCGGACATCAGGAGACCTTAGTACAGTTTGTGAGTATGTTTGGTATATTGACTCAGGCGGGATTGATTCCGGTTGCACCAGCTACTTCACAGACCATGGGAGGAGCTTAGACTCCCGCTACCCATACCCCAGATCAACGATTTCATGTTGGTCAGGTTCTAGGTGTTATGGCGACACGACCTGTGGTCCCATTTCAGCCCGTGGTTAAGGCAACATCATCTGAGGAAGAAAAACTTAGACTTGAGAGGTACAAGAAGTACCACCCTCCTACCTTCAGACGATTGGCGACAGATGATGCCTAGGCTTTCTTGGAGGAGTGTCAATGCATTCTTCGCGCTATGGATATTGTGGAGACGAGTGGGGTTGCTTTTGTTACGTTTTAGCTCAAGGGAACGACTTATCAGTGGTGGCGGGCATATGAGTTGGGTAGCCCGACCGATTTCACTTCACTCACATGGGTTCAGTTTTCATAGATGTTCCTAAGAGAGTTTGTACCTCAATCCCTTTAGGATTCATAGCGCGTGGAGTTTGAGCAGCTGCACTAGGGAACTATGTCAGTATCAGAGTATGCCGTCAGATTTAGTGATTTGGCCAGACATGCACCTTCTTTGGTCGCTACAGTTAGAGAGCGTGTCCATAGATTTATTGAGGGGCTCAGGTATGGTATTCGGTTAAGCATGGCTCGGGAGTTAGATTCGGATGTTTTGTTTTAGCAGGTGGTAGGGATCACTCACCGAGTAGAGGGCATGTGGGATCAGAAGAGAGAGGACATGCAGGGCTATGAGAGAGAGGACAGGCGAGGCCAGGAGAGAGAGGACAGGGAGGCGAGTAGGCCTCGTAGGCCATTGATATGTACTGGTCCTTATTCTGGAGGCAGGGTATGACTTGATAGATTTTTTGTGGGTCAGCCAGTTCAGTTTGCACTTCCGGCTTCGCTCAATGTTTCAGGTGCTCATTGGTCTCAGGGTACTCATACTGCACAGTTTCCATAGCCGCGTCAGTAGAGAGGTTTATTTGAGTGTGGAGATACCAGCAACATGGTGAGAGATTGTCCCAGACTCCGGCCATATGTGTCACATCGAGGTATTTAGGCGAGTAGGGGGCGCCTAAGAGGGGGATGCCCGACCTGTTGATGTGTTCCATATAGTAGGCTAGAGGCCGTTGTGCCAGATGATTGTCATACATGTATGTTTTTGATTTTTTACAGAGGGGAACCATTCATATTTCATTTCGGTTCTACTAATCGGGACGAGTTCCCTTATTTGTTGTTTCATTTATGGGTGAGTTTCATGATTTGCACTCTGTTTATGTGTTTGCCCCTGTTGGGAGATTCTATGAGTGGTAGCCCGTGTCTATTGTTATTTTTATTCATCATTGAGAGTGGTGAGACTATAAGTGACTCCATGTTATTCATTATGGTAGGTTTTGGTGTGATTTCTGAGTATTCTTGGTTACGATTTGTGATTTGGTACTCTATCGAGGTGAGAGTTAAGTAAGTGTTGTGATTTTATTGGCAGAACTGAGCTAGTGGAAGATTTTAATAAGTATGATGTATATTTGACCTGTGATTTAGAGTTGAGGGTGAGACCCTTGCGATTTCATGTGATTTCATATGTTTGAGCTGGGCTACATGCCGGAGTGGAGAGTTATACCAGGATGAGATCCTTATGATTGTTCATGTACTTTGATTTTCATATTTAAATTGATTCGTAGTATGGTACTGATAGAGAGTTGTGCCTATCAGGCTTGTTTGATATTTCTCTTATCTATTTCTCTTTACATATTGTGTCATTTTTGTTATGTGCTTCTTGAGTTTTAGCTTGCGGGGGCTGTGCCCGACGGTGTTACTCGTGAGTTGTTGATTCAGGTGTATAGTTATGAGGAATTCGTGATTCTTGCATCATCATCGGTGTTGTGGATGATTGAAATGGGTTCCTATTGGATATGAGCTAATTGTCGGTGCTGGTTTTGGATTACAGGCAGTTATTATGATCAGAAGTGTTATTATGGGCCTATGTGTGGTATGTTACATTATGTGGTCGTACCTTATGGGTGTAGGCATGAGTTGTTGCAGTTGGTTGAGACTGATACTGGGTATGGATTTAGAATCAGGTCTTTTGGAAATGAATGGAAGGTGAGAATTTTGACTCTGAGGCTTATCAGTGTTGGTAGAAAGGATAAAGTATATTTGAGATGGTGTCGTCAGGTTTATGTGGATTGGAGGTGTGCATTAAGTGATTTAAAGACTTCGAGGCGATTCTTGGCACGTTTGAGGATGAACATTTGTTTTAAGAGGGGGAAAATGTGATGACCCAGCTGGTCGCTTTGAGAATTTAAGTTTCGTTCAGTGGCATTTGATCTTGAGCAGCTTCATATGGTGATTTTGGACTTAGGCGTGCGTCCAGATTTGGTTTTGGAGGTTCGTAATGTGCTTTGAAGAATTTCGCAGAAAGTTGAAGTTTGGAAAGTGGAGAGGTTTGACAAATAGTTGACTTTGGTGATATCATGTCGGAATGCGATTTCGAGAGTTGGAATAAATGTATTATGTTATTAGGGACTTATTGCAAACTTTGACGTCATTCCGGGTTGGTTTGATAGGTTTCAACGTGAATTTTAGAAGTTGGAAGATTTGGAAGTTCATAAGTTTGATTCATGGTGCGAATCGTAGTTTCGTCGTTGTTTGATGTGATTTGAGGCCTTGAGCGTGTCCGTGTTATGTTATTGAACTTATTGGTATACTTGGACGGTGTTCCGGGGGCCCCAGTCGTGTTCCGGTCAAGTTTCAGATGTTTTTCATTATTTTTTACAGGCCTGATTCTGGTGTCTCGCACCTGCGACACTTTAGAGCGTAGGTGCGGCACTGCTTCTGCATGATCTAGGCCGCTTTTGTGGTCATGATGGCCCTGGAGCTCGCTCGCTTCTATGGAGGCTGACACGCAGGTGCGAAGGCCGCTTTTGCAGTCTAGCGATCGCACCTTCCAAGAAGCTCGCTTTTGAGTTTCCCCTAACGCTTCTGTGGTGTCGTGGTGCGGCTTTAACTCCGCAAATGCGGTTCCAGGTCTGGCTAGCTAAGTTCACAGATGCGAACTCTTTCTCGCAAATGCATGTGTGCAGGTGCACCTTCTTGTCTGAAAATGCGGAAATCCTGGCAGAATCATTTAAGTCGAGGGTTTGGCCATTTTTACATATTTTGAGTTTTAGACATCGATTTTGGGAGCTTTTTTTCGGGTTTTCTAGCAAATCGATTTAGTAATTGTTCTTCACCTAGTATTTATTATATTTTGTAATTTTTTCTTCATATTTGTCGTTTAATTTGTGTTTTGAGTTGAGGAAAATGGTGGGTTTTGAAGAAAGTTTTCAAAAATCAAAAATCATGATTTGAGGGACGAAATGGTATCGGAATTTGATACATTTAGTATGGTTGAACTCGTATCGGAATGGATGTTCGGGTTTTTGTGAAATTTGTCGGGTTCCGAGGTGCAGGCCGGGGGTAGACCTTTAGGATCGATTTTTTAGATTTTGATGAAGATTAAGACTTTATGATCCAGAATACTTTCTTATGAGTTTTATTTGTGCTTTCAAGTTACTTTGGATAGATTTGAGCCGTCTGAAGGTTATTTCACCCGAGAAGTTCATTTTAGAGTATCGACTTGTATTCTTTGAGGTAAGTATCTTGCCTAACCTTGTGTGGAGGAACTACCCCCTAGGATTTGAGTCTTCTATGTTGATTGTAGTCCGTGTACGCGAGGTGACGAGTACGTACTCAGACTTATTTGTGGAATGGCCTTTTAAGGTTCCTAGGTCCTTATATTCATTAAATATGCAGTTGTTCTTGTTATGATAACGTTCCTTAATTACTAGTTTCACCTTTACTTGCTTAATTAGAATAAATTGCTTCATGATACACTCTTATTGTTACTTGATTCATATGTGCCTTAATTGAACTGTTATCTCTTCCATTGCATGTTATCTTTTCCCTGACTGCTTATCTTTATTTGAAGTTGAAGTTATCCCTTGTGTAAATGTTCTCCTTTAATTGAGGTGACTGTGATCTTCTTGCTGCCCACCTTTATTTGAATGGGTTGTAACTCTTCCGTAATTGTCCAATCTTAAAAGAAGCTTAGATACCCTATGTCGTAGTGGACTCGCCCTTATTTGAAATTATTGACTCGTGTTAGTTTCTTGTTGTTGGACCGTACGTTGTGGGACTATTGTTACATATTATTTTTTTCTTCCCTATTGAGCTGCTCTTATTACACCTAGCATTCTTTATTATGGCTATTCCTTGTGAACTAGTTCTACCGTTTCTTGAGATTGAAGGTACTTGAGTTGATTTACTTGTCATACTCTATATTATTGTCAATGTTGCTATTGCAATTCCTGTGGTGATGCATGAGGTTTATGCCGTGCGGTTGTTATTATTGTGATGCACGAGGTTTCTGCTATGTGGTGGTTGATATGGGGTTACACGAAGTTTCTATCATGCTGTTGTTACTATTGATATTTGCACATGCGACATGATAAGGCGGGATATATATATGTGGGTTGTGCATGTGGCGAGACAAGGTGGAACATGATTATGCACGTGTGGCGAGACAAGGTGGGCATTTACTTTACTATTACACACGTGGCGAGACAAGGTGGGCTGTGTCAGGGATTGATGTGTGAAGCCTTGTGATGGCCTAGGGGCATTCTTGTTGTTCATATTTGTGTAGTGGTATGCTTACCCGTGTGAGCTTTATCTTATGAAAGTTGTGAGAAAACATTTCGCGTGCTGTCTGTTCCTTTTTCTTTTGCTTACTAGCTGGTTTGAACTATGTTAGGACACATGCACAAGCATACATGTAGTTAATCTTTTTTATCAGTTAAGGGGCTTCCTTGTTATTGTTGAGTATAGATGTATACACTTGTTTACTTGCCTTCTATGTGCGAATGGCTCTATTTGGCGCGTGAGTTGTCAGTGCGGTTATGAGGTATAATGAGGGTACAAGATGCCAAGTGTTAGGGTTCGGGTATTGAGACCCATGAGTTGTGATTAGCCTGAGGTTCGGTACCTCTTGGACTTTATTGACAAAAACCTAATATGAAGACGATCGTTGTTGTTGAGTTATTAGTTTTCCTTTCTGTATCTGTGATTTCTGATTTTTGGATGTGTTTTCGTTCATCTTTCCGTGTCATTATTTTGGTGTTTTGCTGATAACTTTAGTCTTCCTTTCTTGTTGCAATTACTGTATTGTTAGCCATATCGCGTAGCCTTCATGTAGATATCATACTCTGTTGTCCCTACACTCATATTTGATCAGGTTGTTTAGTCCAGTAGGTGTCTTGACTGTTCCTCGTCACTACTCCATTGAGGTTAGTCTTGATACTTGCTGGGTATCGCTGTGGTATACTCATACTACACTTCTGCACATTTTTGTGTAGATCCAGATATTGTGAAGCTAGTTGATCAATAGCTAGCAACGCGGATTGTTGCTATGGAGACTCACGGTAAACCTGTTGCTGCGTTTGTAGGCTTCAGAGTCACCGTCCTATTTTATATTCACACTGTTTTTACTTATTTCCAAACAGTCATATTTAGAAGTTGTAATAAACTCTGTAGAGCTTATGACTTGTACTACCGGTTTTGGAAAATCGTAAATTGTATCGAGAATTTCGTTTAAGAAATTATTAGATGTTATTTTTCTTGTTGTTACTCCGTAAATGTTAGGCTTAACCTAGTCTCTTAAGACTAGGTTATATCACGATACCCAACGAAGGGAAATTTGGGTCATGACTGATACCAACTTGTCACGGCCCAGATTTCCCTCCTTAAGGGTCCTTATTCTTCTAAGGGAAGGTGTTAGGCACCCCCTCGAATCTACCTAAGGTAATTCCATAGGACTTAGACTAGTTTGGAGAATTAAATGCCTATATCTTACTTAGTTCTTAAAAGTGTATGGAATTACCTTATATCTTGGAAAATTCAGGTTTTATTTAAAAGAAAAGCCTTTGAAAACATCTATACAATGGAAAGAGTGTTTAGAAACAATGGATTTACACTTACTTACTAATAAAATGGGATTAACTTTAGAACTTTTGACCTTCGAAACAAAGCGACTATTTGTGCAAAGTAAAGATTATTAGGGAAATAGGATTCAGATATACCTTGGAAATTGGTTTTAAATCTTATACTCAAATTCAAAGAAGAATCGTTTCAAAGATCCTTGGTTTGCGGCAATTTTTGCTTGATTTGTAGAAAAGGCCCGGTTTTGGATATTATTTTCCGATTTTCAGTTTTCTTCTTGTTTAGAAAGAGAGGATGTTGACTTTGCAAATTTGTTTTAATTCCCAAAATCTTCATGAAAATTGTTAGTAAGAGTAAGAGTGAGAACTGAATAATAGAAGTGATTAACAAATTAGAATTATTTATTACAAAGTTGCGGTACTTCTTTTATGTTTACCTACATTTTGAGGGCTTACCTAGGTTGTCAATGTAATTCAAAGACATAAATGAAAACATTCAATAAAATATCATCAGTGTTGTATACAAGTAAGAATATCAAAAAACATAAAAGAGTGATAGGGAAAGGAAACGGACTTATGGTATTAGGCCCGGCAAATAGCGAAACAAGCAGCAACAACTCCGACAACTCCAAGTTCGGGCTAGAATTTGGGCCTGAGTTCTTTGAGAACTCGACAGGCTCAATTCAGACACATGTACATAAAAAAAAAAAAAATCCATTAGGCATCTAATCCAATAAAACACTTAAATTCAAGTAACATCAATGTACGACCCAAGACAAAACTATAACACGCATTAATTAAGAATGTAAATGAAATTAATGTAAAGTCAAACAGAGTAGAGCAATTTACAGTGAAGCCTTTGCTTCCATTTAACACTAACCTTAAAGAGATTCGCAAATGCAAATAATTAAAGGTTTAAGGTAAAATTCCATTCATGGCCAAGACACCCTTTGGATCCTGGCACTTCAAAGTTCACAAGGGTCTCAAGGACCCCGAGCAAGTACTTGTGTCAGGGAGATTATCTCAACCACAGACTAAATTTTACTACTAAATACCCTTAACTACTCACACATACTCTTACATACATGTTTATATGCACATGAGGCACTCAATGTAAATACTAATACAACATACCAATGACAGACAGACATGTACATTTCTTGGAGATAATTATTAAGAGTACTATATATATAACCAAGGGAGATCATAGCTCACACACAAGCATGTAATATACTGTCATATACTTTTAACAGTCTCAAGAGTACTCAATGAAATCAGTTATAAGCGCAGACAAGTTGTAACAACCCGATTGGTCATTTTTCTTTTTAGATCCCGTTTCCCTTAATTTTTTTTTTTTTTTTTTTAA